>CM029364.1:321147-348045 GCA_017140985.1 Hormaphis cornu | reverse complement strand
TACCGATATCGTTTCGTAAAACCTTTTTTTTTAGCAGACGTTCTTCTCGCGTTTAATGCGCGCGACTATTCGGTTCGTGAAACCAGTAGCGATCGGTATACGCGCGATGGATGTACCTGGCGTGTATAATATCGTCGTAACCCTTTTTGTACCTACTTATTATTATCATTATTGTGTTATATAAACGCGCATGCGGCTGTCGGTGTTAACGAACCGACTCAAGGTCACATATTTTTCTGTATAACATTATGGCCACAACAATATGATATAGGTGCCCACTTTACTCCTCCGCGATGAGACTGCTCCGTGTTACTACAGTAATACAGGTATACGTGTCACATTATACCAATTATTAGGCGTGTGTGTGCCCGTTGTTATTTGTTGTTGTTTGGAAATTACAAAAAAAAAAAATACCTTCCTCGCTTCGCTCAGAATATAAAAACGTCGCGGTTCAAACGCACTGTGTCTGTGAAGCGACGCATCGACGTTGCGATCCCGAGCGAGCTGGAAAAAAACCGACAAAAAACGCCAAAATCCGAAAATCCACGTGTCCGCCGCGCGAAAGAATATTACGTTCGCGGACATTTCGAACCGTTTGGACCGTTATTTTCAAATCAAAAAAAAAATTTGTGACCATAGATTTTCGAAATTTTTTAGCTCCTCACGTACGTACACACTTGTTGTTAACCTCGAAAAATTAAATCTTTCATCGAACAAAAACCACAAAGAAAAAGGAAACTTTCGAAAATTTTATATTTGGCTCAAACATTCTCGAAACCACTTGAAACTCGTACCGAGCCTTGTCTATTTTAACGTTGTGCAAAAGCTGGTTTCGTCGACTATTTTGGAAGTTATGGCCAAAAAACTAAATCGACTATGACAAAAAACACGTTGATTTTTAACGTTTTTGGTCAAACTTGACCTACTATTTTTTTGATTATAACTTTTTCAATTTTGAAACGTCGAATCATAGATAGATCCCTCGAAGTACAATCACAGAGCCAAGACCGTTCGTTAGTGGTAATGAACGTAAAACGTCGCGGAGCATTCCTTAAACACTAAAAAGTGTTTACAGAGGAAAATAAAAAAACATCACTGTAAAAACTATATAAACTGGTACTCCAACGAGATTTTTAGCCCGAGAGTCGTTAAACCTGCAATCACTCGCGCAGCGACGTTTCAATAATGATATTTTGTTTTTATATAAATTATTAAGTCACCCTTAATGTTCCCCGTCGTAATCTCCGTTCTACGTTTTATCCACAAACATTGCAGACAAATATATTATAGTCTCCATAAAGAGGATTTCGATGAACGTTAATACTTTAAAAGATTTTTTCTTTGATCTACCGAGCAAGCTCTAAGAAATCTCCCAGTATCAATTCAACCGATTGCATTCTCACTGTGTATAATATATTTTGTTTAGTATGTTCTTAATGCTATTAATTTGTCATGCTGTAAATTCATGTTTAACAATTTTTTTTAGGTACCTACTTTTGTTTTCACGCGCTTTATAATTATTTGAACGTAATTTATATGATTGTCTATTACTGTTCATTGTTATTGATATTGGTATAAACAATTTGCTGTACTCTTTGCCAAACTCAAGGCGTAATTTACTTATTCGCGGGACGAAGTTGTCATCATTGCATACTTGGGTCGCTGCAGGTCGACTTAGCAGTCTGCGCTCAAAAACCTAACACTCAAAAAGCAAAAACATTGAAAATTCGTCGACCTCCGCGGAGTACACACGTATCGGAGCGACTCGTTCGCGAAATATCAAACGAAACCGAAAAATGCGGAAATTCGACGTTTTAAATGCCGCCAACAAATTCGATCGTATTTATTTCTACCGGTGTACAAAAACTATTGTTCGTGTTAACGAAAATGCGGCTGCCGCTATTGTCGGTCGGTCGTTATATTATATAACTACGGTTCGCTAAATTTTGGCACCGTTTCGGAACTCATAACCTTGTATAATACATGCCTACTCGGATCCCGGCACGATTTCGCTTGAAGTGAGTGCGCAATATTTGTGACATTTAAGTAGGTGTAGCTTCGTTTGAGCACAACGATACCTATCATACTTTTATGTTGGTTAAAATAAATTTTCTATAATACTATACTTTCACTCGGTAAAACGATACAATTGCAGTCGGCCGGGAACTGCTGCTGCAGTTTTTTTTCGCGAAAATTCCGAACAATAATTACGCGCGTGTAACCTCAACCGACTACGTCGTAACCCGTTAAAATTTTACAATATTTTTTTCGACTTATTCGTTTACAGCGCTGTGAATTTGTCGTACGTATGTTTCGTAATTCGCGCGATTCGGTCCAAAATCGAATACATCGATACCTCTGTAGAATTGCGGCGGAATTATCGTTTTTCTGCTCGCCCGTTCCTAATTCGGGAATCGGATATTTTCCGGCGTCTTTCGTCTTCGTTAATAAACGTCATTATAAGGGGAACGTTGCCGGCGATAGTAATCGTTGATCGATTTAATTTGCTAAATCTGACGCGAGCAAAATTTATAACCGAATAGCTAAAAATCGTAACGGCGTCGCGAGCAAAAAAAAAAATTATCTCAACGACTGCTGCAATGAAAATATTTCAACGAAATGTATTATTCTCTGCCTTTAAAACGATTACGTTCATCTCTTGTATCGTTTCTCTTCTCTTCTCTTTTTTTGTTATTTAGCGTGAACACTTTTTAGGGTATTAAAAATGCTCCGATTTTTTAAGCCAGTTACCTCTTCCGAAACGAATCTTTCGACGGCAGAGCTGGTGTACTTCGAGTGGTGTCAAATTTGAAAGTCCGAAAAAGTTACATCCGTACAAGCGTGAACGTTAATCAAACGTGTTTTTGGCGTATCAGCTAACGATTTATTTAGTTCGGTCGAAAATAACGATCGAAACTTTTTACATTACGTTAAAATAGGTTTTTTAAAAATATACCAGCGCACAGGTTCGACGAAAAATGCGATCGCGTGTTCGGTACGTAAATACGAATAATAGTTGTGTTCGATATGATTATTTTGAAGCAATCGCCCGATTTCCGAGTAAATTCTTTAATTATTATACAAAACCGAGACGATATTCAACGTGACGTGGGACGACCTTCGGGATCCGGAACTTGTGGTCCTTCGCGGCTATAGCACGTGACACAGAATATTATTATTACACTCTGAGCCAGGAAGCACAAGTGGTTTAATTTAAAAGTGTTTTTCCTTTCGTACCGTTAACAAGATTTTCACCATACACAGTGCACCGATTTCCACTTGCGGTACCTTTTCCTATAGCGAATCGGAACAATTTTTTTTTTTATTCGTGAGAAGGGTCGTTTTTCTCGATAGTTTTTTAACGCGACGGGAGTAGCCACCGAAAAATTGCAAAAAAACCGCTACACGCTACGTTTTTGTTGCAAACATCAAGACAGCAGGATTTTCGAAATCGCGGAGAAATAACCGCACGCGATTTTAATGAAATCGGTGGAAAAAAACTGTGTGCGATTTTCAACATTTTCAGTGTATACGGTAAGAGTACGACGGATGTTCCAAGTCGAAAAACCCAAAATCGACCCATTAAAAAAAATCTAAAAACGGCTATGAACATTCTGAAATTAAACGAACATTTTTTAAAGTACAAGGATACATCTTATTGTGTAAAATTTCAAGACTCCCCCCGATGGTTGTTTTCGAAATTACGAAATTATTATCGACGAAACGCCGTTTCGGGCGGCGGTTCTTTGCAACTTTTCGTTGGTATTTCCCGTCTCGTTTAAAACGACTTCTCTCTAAAGTCCGATTCGCTAAAAGAATGGGTGCTGCAATCGCCGTTTCTGGTTGAAATTTCGTCAGCGGCGTAAACAGAACAATATTTATTCGTTGTAAAACCGCGCACTAGTTCCCTCTTTATATTTCGCTCAAAACACCAAAACACCGCCGGGGTCCGCGCACTACGCGAGAACAGACGAAGAGTCAGGGAAAGTCTTTGGAAGTTCGGAGCGATTTTGAGTTGATCGCGAAAGAAAATACGTTCCGGCTGGTCGACGACGCGTAGACACCTATATATAACCTGACTCGCGCGAGCCGTTTCGGTAGTTTTTACAAACAGGCCGAGATCGAGAGAGTGATCGACATATTTTCGCCGCGGCCATTGCGACAAGTGTGCGGACGACGAACGATATTATCAGGTACGTTATGCTACAAAAAAAAAAAATAAATAACCGCGTTAGTATACACGAGCATAAACGCGTTTTGGCCCCTGTTCTCTCCAGTTTTTTTTTTTTCAATTTGTGAACAACACGCCGTGTCGACCGAATAGGGTCGAAAATATTACGTGGGGTGCGCCCGGGCGAAACTGCGGGTCCGCCGGCACCGTTTGTTAAACGCATTTTCCCGGCCGGCCGGTGTTGTTCGACGACGACTACCGCTCTGTTATAAATTATTTAAAAAAAACACAAAATCCGTCTCGTTCCACGCAATACCGACAAATATACGACGATATATACATATACGACCGACGTATAGTTGTGACGGAACCGAACAAAACATAACAATATTACGTTTGCGACTGGTTTTTTTTTTCAAAATATATTGACGTTATATCGTATTATTTGTCACGACACGTAGGCGATAATCCCTTTATATTTGGTTCGAGCGAGCTACATTCGTACACTCGACGTTATGATTGCGCAGAACGACAACGGTTGACGACGTATTATTCAGTGATGTTACGAACCTAACCTCGGGTCGGTTTGAACTCGGAAATATTCGAGCCGAACTACTAAACGCAGAAATATAGTTCAGTTCGAACCAAGGGAAGGGAAATTTGATTTGTCGAAAAACGATAGAAAGGAAATACGGAAAAATGTGGAATCCTTCTTTACTTTATTATATTTTTATTAAAACCATCATAAATTACGTGGAATACAAGTTATAGTTTACAATGATCATCTTTTAAGCTATTAGCTTGTGTTAGACACAGAGAGTAATAACTAAAACACAAACTGTTTAATACGAGTAATAAAAACACAAAGTGATAAATACACAATGGAAGTTAAAATAATTTTATCGATAGAAATAGAACGAAATAAAACTGTACACGTTAAATATTATAACGAAACATAACGTCTAATTGAGAAAACGACCAGTGATGTACAGTTTTGTTTTTTTTTGTAACATTGGTTTGGCAACAGTGGATATTTTTTTCGTATTGACGTGGCATACGACTAAAAAATATACGCCCTAAATAATTCACAAAAGATTTATAAGAATATCTGACATTACGTTATACCTTAATGAACATTTTAAAAGTGAACAAGATGGCAATTTTTTCGTAGAGAGAAGTCTGGCTGGTAAAAAACTCTTATAACAATTCTGATTCGTGTGGAACCTCGCAGGACGTATACTTCAAGCGTATTCCAATTATGTCGTTCTGGTTTACTCGCAGTTTGTTTAGAATAACAATAATTTAGAACAATAATTATACGATCGATTGTTTAATAATTTTCGTCGGATACAACACATAGATGATTCGTCCGTCGCAGTCATCGTCGCTAACGAGAAGCAAACGCACTCGCTCGCGGTAACAACGGAATGCTGCGGCACGCACGCACGTCGTTGTGTTTACGACCGCGTGTGTCTCGGGCACACATCCGTTCGCGTGGTATATAAATCGCGGTCACGCGCGGTTCTAACCAAATCATCGTTATTTATAGGACGCGTTTTTATTACAGTACTCGGAAATCGTTCGCGTGAAATCAAAAAAACATAAGAATATCGATTATGTGCGTACATGATAATGTGGTATATAGAGGCACGACGTCCCAAAAAACTAAAACTCTTCCGCCTTAGCTGTGGTATCGTATTTAATAAAAAAGAAAAAAAAATTTTCCACTTTTTTCTATATATGATATACGTACATTATACTCGCACGAGATCGTTTTTTATCCGCGAAATTGTGGCACGTTTACACGACAATAATTGGCTGTAGTGCCTATATAATATTATGTTACGTATACATTTCCGCTGCGAAATCTTAAAACATTACACGAAAGCCGGATGGGTCACCCTATGGGTCGCGTGGGTTTCGGAAGGTTTTTAATAAAAAGTTGTACCCACATTAAACAAAGACAAAATCAACGATTCGGAGTGAGCTCAGTCACTCAAATAGCGAAACGCGGCGGATAGACCAACAAAGAAATTAGTCAAAAAGTTTAGTTTGGTTTATTAAATTTAGAGAACGTGTAAAAATTTCAAACCGTTTGGACCATTATTCGAGGAGTCATTACGTTTTTTGTATCAGTTTTGAACAAAAGTGTGTCATTATCACAATCAAAACAACACCGTTTTGAAATACTTTTTTTATACACGACGGATTATTTTTTGAAATGTTTTTATTCGAATGACAAATTCGTGTGAGTTACGAATTTTTTTTCAAAAAAAAATCACAGGTATTTTCGAAATTTTCCAGCTTTATAAACAACTAAGTGTAAAAATCGTTTGTAAACCGATTTTCGAAATTTCTTAGTAGCACAATATGTGTTATTTACATGTTTGGAACCTTGTATTAAATTTTCAAAAATGTTTTTAAACGAAAATTTAAAAAAAAAAAAAACAAACATTTACAAACATTTCAAAGTTGTGTACTTAGTTCAGAAATGTCTTGAAATTCGTATCGGACCTGTGTCTCACCGATTTCAATATAGAAAGTTTCAGCTTATTCCAAACGCGGATATGTTACGACCGTTAGCCGTAATTTTCGACGCGTTTCCCTTGATATTGTAACTTTTTGACATTACAGACGCTTATGCAGTCTATTAGAAGTGCCATCCGTGTCCGTTTACCTCTCATTAGAGGTACTTAGTACTGACGTTAAAAATCGGAGCGTTGTCGAACAAGTTATCGCGATTAACATTAGTGGTAAAAAAATAAAAAACACACGTATATGATGTGAAAACCGATAGAATATTCTTTGCTTTACATTTAGAATCTAAAAACTTTTCGCCTTTGCGCAATCGTTCGAGAGTACACCATCGACTGTTGTACTATTATTATTTTACCTGCGTAATAATATCGTGCAAACGATCGTCTTCTTCGAACGTAAAATGACAATATATGACATAACGACGACGTTTTCTCGTAGAACAAACATAATAATATCAACAATGATTAACCGTTTGGCAATAATATAATAAAGTTTGCGATTCTCCGCGTTATATTATTGTACATAATAATATTGTTTACAGCGAAAACGCTATGACCCAAATATTCAGACGGTTTTATCACGCTCAAACTATAGTAGTACTGTATTTCTCTGCCGGTGGTTTCACGAAACTGTCGTTCGCATTAAACACGCTTCTTATAACGCGTCCCGTGTATTATTATAGGTGTTGCCGATTCGTTCCGTCGCGATTAAAACAAAACAAAAAAAAAAAAGCAAAACCATAAAACAGTTAACGGAATCCGTTAAAAATTCAGCGTGCCTGTATATTATTATGTTCGGGCAAAATAAGGCGGTTTTCTGATTTTCAAACCGCACGTATTTGCCCCCCGAATTTCGTACGTATTATATTTCGAAACGATTTTCTTCGGTGTTATTTATTTGATTTTACATTTTAGTACTAAAATTCAGTAACAGTATCGTACGAGGGTAAAAAGATAAAATTTCAAATCCGTTTTTGCGGTATCAAAGCGCGTTTTTTTAACATTTCGGGAGCCCATAATAGTTCTCGTGTCTATGCGCCAACGACGATTTTGTAGTGCGGAAAAAATCCGAAGAAAATTGGGTAGATGTGCACGTGTTTGCGCATCTCGGTGACATCTCGGTTTTCTTCAACTCGTTCTAGTAGAAAAATACGCAAAAAAAAAATAATAAACGATTAATTTTGAATTGTTCGTGTTTCGTTAGCAGTGCGTTTCTCGAACAAATGCGCGGAGAACGGTGACTACGGAAAATTCGGTCTTACAAATCAAAAAATAATAATAACAAACGAGTAAATATCGAACATTCCAAACGACGCGCTAATTTTTTCGCCAATATTTTGTAGTATTCCTGTAATAATTGACTTTGTTTATAACTTTCGTCGTTTTGTCGGGAAAAAACTGTTTTTAGTAGAAGTTCCATCAAGCCGTCGTCGGCTATTTAATACAATTTATTATATTCCGAAAACAGACTGCCAGGATCGCGTTATTTTCTTCTTATTTTTAATATCACGCGATGCCGTTTCGAACGAGTTTGTGCGGATTCTAGAACACGGCCGCGGCGGCGCCGCCACTCGGTGTGAGAACAAAATAAAAACAACGAAAATAGTTTCGCTTTGTTCTACCGGGCTACGTCGGAATATGAAAGTGTTGACGGTTTTTTTTTCCGTTTTATCTTTCACCTTGTTCTATATAAAAACGCTAATGAATAATACGCCAGGTGCGCATTAATTTTCACGTGCAGCGATTCCGGTGCGCGGACACTGTCGTAACAGCAATATACTATAATAATGCCTATGCATTTTTCCGTGTACTACTATTCTCGAGTCGTATAAATTTCCATAAAAACAATATCGTTTTCGGTTGTTAGGTCATATATGTAATGCTTTTAGAACTGGTAAACCTACGACGACGGAAATTCGATAAATCAAAAGCGTTAACAACGAACGAGAGAGCGTCTCGACGACGACGACGACAACACTGTTTCATAAATAATAATAATATACATACATACACCGACAAAAAGAGAGACCATTATCGACGTGTTTCGACGTGTTCGATAGCAGCTGCGCATTATAACGTTAGCTGTGTAGTATGTCAATAACGTCGTGTCACAAAGTCGATGCGAGGAATGAGACTTTACGAAACGATAATGTGTTTATTATTATTTTTATATACATATATATTGATATCAGGGGACCTATAAAGTGAGGAAAGCACCTAGTTTTTCCTCTCGATGAGACGAAAATCACTTTGAGTAAAAAATTCCCTTAATTTATATTCATACAATATTGTTATAGTTTAATATTGTACAACGTTCGACCGTTATTAGAATCCAGACCGAAGTAAAAAGTATCCGTTCGGGAGTTTCGGTTTTGTATACGCATTGTTACGCCTTGCCACCAACTTGACAATATAATTGGTGCGCTGAATGTACATACCTCTATTACTCGCGGGTGATGAATCGGACAATAATAAGGTCAGGAACCAAAGATAATACGATATATTCAGGACGGTCGATAAGCGTGTTCTATTTATGGATTGAATCGAGTATTCCTAAAGTTAATACTATAGAATGACCGTAAAAAATGTTTGAAAATAGTTTCATCCGTTTCTAGTCGGTACGGTTTAAAAATCGAACGTTTGCATTTTAAGCATTCTTTAAATTTCGTAGTAGTAAGAAGTCTGCAGTACCTTTTTAACGATTTAATCTGTACACGCACGATGTTGCTTGACGTACAGTCGTGGGCCGATTTTTATAAATCAATTTTTTTTTTTTCAATGTCATTAGAGTTAAACATCGACCTGGTTGTTAAGAATTAAATTTCATGTATTCCTTTTTAAACAACGTCAAATTCCAGAAAAAACTTAGTACACTATCCTGTGAATCATTTTTCAACACAAATATTAGTCGATTATTGTTTCGTTATCATTGGAGCTATGTATCTTCTCACCGACCTCAAATTTACTCCCTGTTCATTACTTCTTTCCTTTCTTTTTTTTTTTTTTGTCATACCACGTTTTACTATGCTGTGTCAATATAAGGTACTTTTTTTTTGTCGTCGTTTTTGGCAGACGCCTGTAACTCGAAAAATAATAAACGGAATATTTTCCGACGAAATATATACTGAAAACCAAAATCTAAACTTATTTGCGTTGTTCGACGTTATAATCGGAGCTGCTCGCTAGATGCACCTGTAAAAGTGATTAGAATTTACATAATATGTAGAAATTTCGAGGAGCTTTCAGAAAATGGACGGAAAATTTTTTGGTTTTTGGGCCGTAATTAAAAAACAAAACCTGCAAATTTAAAAAAAAAAACTCCAAGTAAGGTACGAACCCCGAATAAATGTTCTGTATTTACGTCTGAAATCATAGCCGAGCGCGTACATACTATTTTTTTTTTTTTTGTTTACTCGAAAAGAAACGTCTCAGATTCCCGCGGACGGTTGTAAAACGCGATGTTTTTAAACGAAACATTTTTTTTTTTTCTACATAATTTCTGCAACGTCACGCGGCTCGCAAAAAAATTAATAATATTTTTGTTTTTTTTTTTCCTCCTAAATCGACGTCGACAATATTTTACCAGGTATATGCCTAAATTGTTTCGCGCGATCGGATTACTTCGCAGCGGATTACATTGTATCGCAAAACAATCGATAACATGTTTTATTGTTATCATAGGTTTTTTGTGGTTGTAATATTTGATGTTTGTTAAACAATCGATACAATATCGTCACGTAGGAATACACTGCTGTAGCAGCAGTCGAAACACGCTTTAATCACGTCGTCGTGAAATACAACAAAAAAAAATAAAACACATTTAAAACGACGCGGTCGTGTTGTGTTGTGCGCGGGGAACGAATCAAACAAACATAATCTTGTCATTATTTTCTTATCGAGCGCGATTATTCCGTTAAAAACGCGTTACTTTTGACCACCGTATATCGATAATATACAATACGAATTATTTTCGGTTCGTCGAATTTGCAGGAATGCGTTTTTTTTTTTTAAACAATTTTTCAATTTTTTTTACGCCTACTGAAAAAATAACCGTCCTCGAAACCGCGGTATCACGAGTTCGGTTTCGTCGCGTTTTCGAAAACGTTCCAACACACGGCAGCGGCTCGTTTAGAGAAAACGGAAAAGTAAAAACGAAACGGTTAAAATCAAACAGTAATGGCTGCCAGCAACGACGGAACCGGTGCGAATCCAGTCTCGGGTGATAACACAGGGTGCTCGATGGGTTCGGGGGACAGCTCTAAGATATTGTAAGACGTTGTTAAATCGTGTACGACAACAAATATTCAACATGGCGAGCACTGATGTGTACAAAAAAGTTTCCAAACGTATTATGACGTATTTATATCGGACACCCTGCGGTAGGTAGGTATGCTGTATAGGTTTATTACAGGGCGCCGAGACCACCCCGTCAAAACGACATCATAAACATCATTTTCTGTAAACATATAGTGTGTTATTGATTCGACGGCTGTGCTAATAGAGGTACCCATCATTTTCAACGATTTTACATAGATCGTTACGCGAGCTCGGTTCGGACGACAGAATTGAGAAATTTGACTTTTTTTTTATTCTTTAAACGAATCGAAATCCGATTAATCGCATTCAATCGGCGGGACATATTTTAATGTACGGCCTCCTCCGTATTTTCGTTGTGCGGTCCGATGTGTGCGCCCCTACTCGTTGTGGTGTAATTTTACGGATAAAATTTGCGTGTAGAGAGGATGTAATAACGCGATTCAACGGACTATACTTCTTCGGCCGTATAAGTTAACTGGCATCTTTTACGCGAAAACTTCGTACTTTGTAGTCGACGATTTAAAATCGTTTCCACTAGGTGGTGTGTACATCAGTTATTAATTTAGACGATCACCGCCGACGTAACCTCTATATAGTATACAACGTACAAACCGTTATTGTTACGAACGTTTATTGGGCGAGTGGACGGTTGAATTTCGACTACTCGAGTTGATTTTTCAGCTCGAAATTCACTTTCCACTCGTACGAAAATCCGCGGACGACATCGAACGGGTGTTGTAAAACGAAAAGAGTTTCAAAAAACCGTTCTGTCGTCAACTGTTTCTCGGTATCGTTCTACAGTTTTTTTTCTCGTCAAAGACACATGGACAAACTCCACGGTAAAGATTGGTCTTCGACAACGTAGGCCGTTAAAAAAAAAACCAATTGTCACGCTACGGTATCTTGCGGCGCCATAGATTTTACGAGGTTCCTTTTATGCGAACTATCGCGTCAAAAGTTGCGACAACCGTTTAAAACGCGTTTGCGCCGTTTTAGGCTCGTCAACACTTTCGTTGTTGTCGGAATAATAATTATTACCTGCGGGGGAGTAAGTGCACTCGGCCCTTTTCGCCGGATATCAGATTTTCGTCCGATTTTTTTCCGCACGACGCGAGCAAAGCGCCGCCGTCCGCGTTTCGAAGAACACCCCGGTGAAATAAACATCGACGAGGGATTACAAAAGAGGGTTTGATTTCATTCAATCCCTCGCGCGCCCTTGAGAGCGGCGGCGGCCGGGGGAGGGAAACGACGAACAGAAGAGGGCGGTCTCCCGTGCGCGCGTGTGTGAGCGCGAGCGTTTGATTTCCGATCGTTAAACGACCTCGCGCGACTACGTGCCTACACACGCCGCGGCACCGTGTTACCTGTACAACGGTGTTGAACGATCGCCCGTAAAAATTGATGGTAAAAAAAAAAAATTTTGTTTTTGTGGGGCCGTCGTTTCTCAATTTTTTGAGAAATTTTACTATAAAATAACCGCTACGAAAAAAAAAAAAAAATGCGGTTTGACTATCACGGCCGTGTGTACGACCTAACCAGCGTACAACTCCAGCCACTATTACTTATCCTATTGAGGTCCTACCGCCAAACAACGCTGGCCCATCTTTTTTACCCACGTTGACCCCTAAGCCAGCCAATTTTCAACGAAATCTATGGATGGGCCGACGCTGGTACCCCTTGCGTACAAAATAAGTTGGTGCTAAGTTTTTTTCTACAACTATTTCTCCCATAACCCGCAACGGCCGTCACGTAACCTACACAACGGCTGGTACGCGATTCGACATTTTTTTGCCCGTTTCGACGTGTTTAAATCGAAAACTTCGCGAGATCCTTCACTAGTGCAGCACGGTGAAATCGAAAACTTCGAACCGACAGCCCTGCAGTAGACGCCTATCAAATCGCTCGGGGGACAGTTTCGTTCGTACGGTACACATCGAGAAGTGCCCGGGATTCCGCGCTTGATCGGCCCGATTAACCGACGGCAACCGATTATAAATGAACTAATATTATTTTCTACGAGCCGTTTCGCCGACTGTTCAAACGTCGCGCGGTCGACGGAAATATAATAATAACGATATGTTACATTCGTTCGTTTGAAAACCTAAAAAACTTATCGTTCTTTGACGTTTGAATTTCAAAGTTATTTTGAAAAAAAAACGTAATTTAAGTATTTTAAAACAGTACTTTTAAACGTTGTGCTAACGGTGATCGTTTATTTCGCTTTGACTTTTCTCAATGTGCTGACGTGCCCACGGACCGCCACGACTGTCGTTTGCCAACGTCCAAAACGAAACGAGCCGTTACGTAAAAATATAAACAAAGTACGGGTTTAAGGAAACATTTACGCACACTAGCTCGCTCGGAATCGTTATTTCGAAGGCCGCGACGGGGTTCGGCGGGCTTTCGGATGTTAAACAATTCGTTTGAACTACACTCCGAACCGGTGATCTATACCCAAAGCGTAGTCGAACTACTCACGCGACCTACAATGAAATCCTAGCCATTTTTTCGTTTGTTTCGCAAAGCAAACGTTGCTCGCTAAAAAAAAATAAAAGAAAATACGCGTGGGAAAAAAAAACAACTATAGAGGTTTTTGTCGAGGAGAAAAATATACTATCTATATAGTTATACTGCAGGGCGGTAATTTTTCACGAGAAATGTTTTATTACGGTTAGATTTGCATAACAGTACGATTCTAATTCTGCGAACCGACTGTTATTTTGAAAGAGAGGGACAGAGAGAGCGACAGCGAGTGGACGCATTATGCGACGTTTTGCAAACGTGCCGCGAAAAACAGCGACGTGCCGCAGTTTCGGCGGATAATATTGTATTGTTATGAACAACGGTAATTCGCGTACCGTAAACAATATTTAATTTTTAAATCTCGCGAACGACGTGCAGGAGCGTGTGTTAAGCCCCGCAGTCATAAATCTCGAGAAAAAACACTTTTAATCGACACCGTATTATAATAATAATAATACATAATACGACGGCGAGTTATTGGGGGGAAAAAATAAAATCCGTTCGTATTATACGTATTTTTATGTGTTTCTATGTTCTTTACTCCGCGTTCTGTGTCGTTGCACACGTGGTATATTTTTGAAAGATCAAGATTTCTACGTATTCCGTGAAAAATATTATATTAGTACAAAATATTGAACTTTTTAACTTCGATAAACTCGTGGTTTTTCAGCGGAAATTTCGCTTTCGGATAGTAAATAATACATAGTACCTATTATAATATTGTGTTAAATACGCCCGCGAATCGTCCAAATTATTGTCGTTCACTCGGTTTTTTCTCCGGCGTGCCTCCCACACGGATGTGTTACGAAAGATCAAAGTCAAAAATTATTTTTTAAACTTTTTGACTCGTTAATTGATTTTGTTTTTCGACTTGTTCGGTTAGAAACGGTTATCAGTGTTGCAAAGTTACAATGATTGTTTTTGTCTTTTTTTTCGTAAACCAACAATCGATTCATTGAATTTCTTCTTTTTTTTATTTCGACCATAATATTTTCCTAACTATTTAGGCTTGTTTGTTATACGTCGTAGAGTTGTCCGCGTGTTTTCTTCTGAAACATGTTACAATATAGGTACGATTCGTTTTAGAACGATCGTGTCAATCGTTATTATCGCGACGAAAACGGCGCGATAATTTTTTAACAGTCGATACGATTACGTATAGTGACACGCATTATTTGGCACTCAGCGTGTCGCCTTCGTGTAAAATATTACGCGTTTGTGACCGTTTTTATACGTATTTTAGTGGTAATAAACATACGTATATATATACGCGAAAAACGTAGTACAATCCTACTCGTTTCACACACTCGCACACGTAATTTACACAACACGATGTCGTTCCCCGTGCGCCGGAATTACGCGTTTGTTTCGAACCCTTCGGAGAGCGTTTGGAAAAAAAAAAAGAAAAACAAATATTTTTGATCCATTCCGGAGTGGTTTTAACCATACGCTGAGTGTGTACTTGTTGATATATATACACGTTATTGTATACAAGTATAATGTTGTAAAAAAAAAAACACAGAGGGTTCGGGGAATGGTCGGTTAACGCACGGGGGCGGTTACGAAAAGTTAATTATCGGAGGACAATGCCGGTCGCAGCTGCCATAGTAATATTTTAGTTATTGGACCTATAACGGCGGTACGAGTGTTACCGCCGAGTGCATCGCTTTAATTTCGTTGTATTCTATCGAAAATTTGTGTACGATTTTAATACGGATGTATTCGCTGTGAACGAATTCGGTTAGGCATGTCGCTTACCTATATCTATTCGAGTAGTGTGCAAAATTTTCGGCTCGTTCCGATCGTTATTTTGGACGTTTGTGCGGCCGAAATCCCGAATCGACCAATGCGATTGCGACGTGTAACTCGGAAAATCATCAGAAAAGTGCTTGAAATGGATAAAAATTTAGGGCAAAACTCCTGTGTGGTGCTCGACGTAACGGGGTCGGAGCGCTCGGAATTCTGAAAAATTATTTCAAATTTTTCTCCGTAAAAATCTCGATTTTTTATTTCGGTTTTTGGGTAAAACTCGAAAAGTAAACGACATTTCAAAAAAAAAAACGCTCCAATCAAAACACCACCGGATATCATAGACGTTTTTTTTTAGAGGTACTACTGACTTTGAAAACCGGAGCATTTATGTACGAAAAGTTGTTGACAGAAAATAACAAAAAACATCATTGTAAAAATCGTTAGATTAGTTATTTGCTCGCCGCGCTCAGAACCTGAACATCGTGACAGGGCGTCAATCGCGGTTATCGGGGGTGCACGGAACTAATGTGCAAATAGTATTTGTGTGTAGAAGTTTTCAAGTTCTCGGCCGGCCCGTTTTAGAATATAACTAAGTTTAGAATATATTATTATACGCAGAAACAAATACGTGCCGTACAGGTTTGGTTCATCGTTTTAAAGCCTGTTTAAAAATTATTAAAGGACAAAACTCCCAGGACTTAGTACAGAGCAAAACACGGGTATTTTTAGTTTGATAAGTATTTTTTTTTTTTTACTGCAGTTGACACAAAAATTTGTTTTTACAGCGTCTGTTTTTTCCTCAAAAAAACACACCGTATCGGAAACACCGTCGAGCATTGCGTAAAACGGTTCGGTTTAATATGCGACGTAATCGTTGTGAAACCACCGTGTTTCGCGCGATTTTCAAATTCCACAAAATCAATAGCCGAAATGCGCAACAGAAAAAAAAAACACTCTTTTTTGAACGGCAATCACCCCGATTTCGCCTTCGCATCCGCCGTGGCGTTATTTTTTATTAAGACTTTTCCCCGGCTGGGAAACCGTTGATGTCCTATATTATCCTCTTCCATACGTCCGCGATTATATCATAATGTGTATATACTATAGTAAAAGTGCGGGGCATCAACAGTGTATTATTATGGTTTAACGGTTTATTTTACTTTTCAACATGATTGTTTGGATTTTGTTTTTAACCGAAAACGATTCGTGTGAATCACCACACAATATACGAATACTGTAAAGAACACGGCGTTCTTAAAGTTATTGTTTTTTTAATGCTAGTGACGTAGCGAATCGCGGTGTTTTTTTTTGCACGCGGCCTCAACCGCATTATTTTTATATTCATACTGCAGTAACGTCGTTCTGCGGTTGTTTGTTTATTTTAGAAAATGTTTATTTATTGAAAACGAATTTTTTTTTTCACGTGTAATTATTATTAGGTTACTTTTGACCGAGCTACCTCGTATTACGCGTGAAATTCATTTCGCAACAGTTTTTATACTGTGTCTATCCATATACCATTCGTCAACTCGACCGAGTTAAAAACACTAGCTAGTATCGTTCTTCCTTCGAAATCCTTCTGCACTCGCAAACGCTGTTTAAAATTTACGAACACGATTGTAATTTCAGCGCCTCTAACGAATGGTCCGCGATGGTACCGCGAGAGGGGTCTCAAATTTGAAAATTCTGAAAGTCACGGTCGCGAAACAAAGGAGAGACATTATAGTTACGACAAACGTGCAGTATTTAAAACGATTTAGAATTTTTTTGGCCGTAACATCCAAAACGACGATCGTATAATGTTCAAACGCGGGTTCGATAAAGGTTTCAAACGATTTCGAATACTGTTGAGCCGAGAACTTTGAAATTCCCGAAAAATTTACCGGGACAACGATTGTTCGCTCGGAATCCCGAGGGCAATCGTTGTTTTCGGATATTTTTACTTTGTTTTACCGTGTAACGATGCGAAAATTTCACTTTTGACCGACCGGAACTGGCGGAATGTGATACTAACTACAATTACTAACGGTTACGGGTTAGTTAGCGGGTAGTTTTCCTACGATTTACGGCGTTTTAGTGATTCGATTGTATTATCGTATACTCCCGGAGTAAGAATATTTCAGACACATCGGCATCCGGCGTGTTCATCAGCCGAATCGTTTACCTCGTTACTACCTCATTTTTTTGTTATTTTTTTGGGACTCTTTTTGCTTATCGCGGGCTAGTGTCCCGCGTTCGATACACAACAGCGCAAAGTGTGCACAAAACGTGTTTTATACTACGTTTTTTCACAAAAACGAGACGGCAAAAGAAGACGAATAAAATTAATAAACGAAATCCCGTTTCGTACGCCGCATATTTGTTGTACGACGCGTTGCATTGTGTTGCACGCTCGCGGTACCCCCAAACATTACAGTATTATTATAATAGCGTACAGTTTTATATACAATATTTTTTTTTCGGATTCTTCGATATTATAGGGCACGAACGCGCGTAACATTATACGTATTATACTAAAATTATTATTATTGTATACTCGTTGTCTGTTTGGTTTCTGGTGCCGGCGGCTGACAAACAGGTGCTGAGCCCGGGTCGCGCGGACCGGCCGGTGTCTCTCAGGATTCGTCCGCGTGTTTATATGTTAATACGAAAAATATACGGCAATTACAACACCGTGTTTGTGTAGGTAGGTACTATTGTTGTTGTTGTTGTTGTTGTTTTTGTTGTTGTCGTTGTTGTCGTCGTGTTTAAAGAGAAGTTTTTCCCTATGGACGTTTTTCCGAGCGAAGCTGCGGATCGATTTTACACGCGCGCATAGCCAATCTCCTTGTACGCGGGTCGATACGTTTTCCCGAAAACGCTTTGCGGCGCGCAGTGTTGTATCGACGTTTTCGAAAAGTTGTACTCAGAAAAAAAAGCGACGAAAAACGCTAAGCGCGCGCGACAAATCGATTTCTCGGACCCTTTTACGCGGGGTTTGTGTCGTATGTTCGATTCGATTCAATCGTTTTTCAGCTGCACAGAACGTTGGAATCGCGGTTTTTCTTCAGCGGAAAATTTGATTTCGACGTAAGAACACGGGAATTTCAACGCAAGATTGGAAACACGTAGTCGAACGCGTGACTGAGAAAACATGTTTTGTCGCTACAAGCCGGAAAAACGTCGAAAATCGATCCTTTCTGATTCATTTAGAACGAATTCCGCGACCAACTCGGTTTTATTTTTTAAATCTTGATCGTTTTGTTTTTAGAAAATTTACCCGCGACAAACTTCGAAAAAATCCGGCAGTATAAGCCAATTTAGCGTGTTATCGATAAAACGGAATTTTCTTCCGATTTCCCGTAAAAGCGTGAAATCAATCATTTGAAATATTCCGGTCATTTTTTTTTATACTTTATAAAGTTTTCAAACACTTCCACAGCTCCGCCAAAACGGATGACTTCGTTACGACATCGTTATAACCGGAATTTAAAACAGCAACACCGTTTTTTTTGTTTATATTTTTTATACGCCATCAGAAACTATATAAATTACTGAGCGGGTTTTTTCGTCGGCAACTTTGAACGCGCAAACGACATTATTCCGTTTTACATAACGTGTCCGCAATGTCCGCAAATAATAATAATAAAATACTCTGTCAATCGTATAATGGGGAAGGAAAAAAAAATGAAAAAATACCATTTTTTTCCCCCCGCGGTTTACGAGCTATACGAAACAGATTGTGACTTTTCGATTCGGTGTAAATTAAAAAATCGTGAATTCGTTCGGTATTGACGATTTTTTTTTTCTCTCAATCGAACTTATAGTATCGGAGTAAACAATAACAATTTTAATTGGATTCGCGTTGTATACACGACGTGTTAGTCGCACAAATCGGGATTATTTTGTACGCCGCATACGCGGGAAAAACAGTAGTCCCCTCGTCGTACGCGCGGGCCGAACATCGGTTTATAACCGACGGGACATAACGGAGGGGAAAAAAAAATTAACAACCGAATATTGCGTTAACGACATCTGCATCACTGCAAGAGGAAAAAACCAAAAACGTCACCCTCTTCGGAATCTCGTTTCTACCCTCTTTTTACAGTTTTTTACATTACGTTCTACATACGTATTATCAACACTTTAATTATTATCGTCGTCGTCATTATTGTTAATACGACCCGAATGACGGATCTCCCGGAGGACCTCCGGGAGATTCCTGCTCGATTGTTCATACGAATCACCAAAGTCCCGGGAAAAAAGGTCCGAAAAAATTAAACGATTTTTACAAACAAATATTATCACGACGGTCAGTTTGCAATAGTAAAACGAGGATAATACAATTTTCATAATCAGTCGATAAAAAACCAAACCGAACGCGATTATCGGTCAGTAACGTTGGTCAAGTACGGTCGATGTAACAAAGAAATCGGGTAACAAACGAATTCGGGACTTTTTCACCGGTAATTCGTTTCTTCGGTTTCCGTTTTTAAGAGACAACGATGAATTCGGGACGAATTTGAATGTATTATAGTCCCGTAAGCGCTGAACGCCGGTACTCGGATGATGTAGACGCAGCTCGATGTAAAAAAAACTCAATTTTTCATTTGACAACGGTCGACGACTTAAATTCGGACGTGTTCAAAAAATTTACGTACGAAAAATATCAAGTCGAAAGTAATAACGGACGATGTTTTTATCTAGACATAATTTCGTCCGTTACGACATCAACATAAAACCCATACATCCGTAGATAAAACGTAAAAAACGAGCGCTGTTTGCCCAGTATCCGAGCGGGTTTTCGACAATTTAAATAGTCGAATACTTTTTTTTTACGAAAAAAACACCAGTTTCGGTGTTGAAAATCGAATGCGATTCACGTGCGCTGTTATTATGATTATTTTGACTGGATTGCGCGATTTCGTACACGAAAATAAAAAAATTATATTGACAGCAGCAGCTGTTCTTCGCGTGTGTTTCGCGCAAACGTCGTCGCGTATTGATTAACAATATAATTCGGGACGAGGCGAAATTAACATATTATTATTTATTTTGTTCTCACCGACTACTATACGATATACGTTCGGTATTTTATTATTATTTATTTTTTTTTTTGTACGTCCTTATGCCGTTCGAAAAACGTTTCCGAGAACACCGCGACAAAACTGGCGTATCAAAAAAAAAAAACAAAATAATAACCGTCGCTATTCGAATAGCGGTTTTGGCACGCCGATCGACAATTTTACATTGTGCGTAAGAAAAATACGCGAAAAATACACGTTGTAATAATATGAACATCGCTTCGGTTAGTAGGTCACAGATTTGAGTGAGTGGTATTCGCCTATATAGGAACATTTGTTTTCTCGTGTTTTTTTTTTTTTACTTTTTCAGTCTCCGAGTACAAGTTAATACACCCGTAATGTTGTAGGGTCCCTTTATGGGAAACGTTTTTTTTTTAGGTATAAACGATGACAAAACAACATTTTAATATTTCCGAAAAACACGATCTGATCGAACGATATATATGCTGAGAATTGTAAATTCGTCCAAATCGTTCGGCCGTTCTGCAAAATTGTTTTATTTCAGAGCATATAAGACGCCGCGGGTCGTACCGCTCGGCGCGTTCACCGTCGACTGTAGCGAGCACATGGTCGCAAGTACTCGTATGTTGCGGTGAGGAGGAGCGCGGAAAGACTGTCGATGCGAGTGAAAAAATATCAATGTAAGAGAACAGAGTTACGGTACACCACGTTCCGAAAATAAACTCACCGGCTGTTGACGAAAATCGCGTGTACTCGGAAAACACAATGTGGTGTCGAGAAAACGACGCGATGCTACAAATTATCGTACAACACGGCCAACGGTTAATTGTTATTGTTGTTCTCAATCGAGAGTCGACAAACATCGAATGTAAACGCTTGTGTGTTTGCGGTAAACTCGAGTTTGTCGGTGTTTCAAACGCCTCGTGTATTTTTTACGGTTGGGGTTGGTGGTAGACCAAAAAACGAAGGCTGCATTATGAGAAGAGAACAAATCGGTGACGGAACGGATAAACCGTATGGAACAAGACCGCGGTGAAGACCTAGGAGGACGTCGCGATTCGTTCGGAGGAGATCTAAAAGAAACACGACGGGGAATCGACGACACGCGGAGGAGAAAAACAGCGAATGATGCGAACGGCGTCAAAACCTCGTAGAGAGAGTTATGAAAACCACAAGTGGAAGAAGAAGGAGATGATTTCGATGGAAAAATTTTAATAAACGGAAAAAAAACGAAGACACACAATCGGTTTGGTCGCTGATTAGGAATGTTCAGTTCGATCTAATGTAATAGCGAGCATAAATAGTATTTATGATTACGGGAATTACGACGAGCGAGGTCTTGCTGCTCGTTGTCAAATGCTCAACAACGTCGAGAAACGTTTTTTCTCCAAACTCTACCGTTTTCCCATCGGTACACGACGAAATTATGCGAAGACAGTCAAACGTTATTTTTGTACACGAAATTATTCGAAACGTTTTAACGTTCAATTATTTCACCAACTCGAATAAAACGCGCGTGCAGAAAGTATAGTAGTATACACGTAGCTGTTATCGTCGCGTTTTATTCGTCGAAATCTGTATAGTTTTTTTTTATTCGCTCGAACAATAAGTAAACGAAAACTTTATACAATTAAATATGGTCCCCGTCTATATATATGGTTGATTATTTATTTATCGTTGTTTCGTAATTGCTAGTTAATTTTTTTTAAATTAGAAAACTTCTGCGAGGAAAATACGTCGTAATAAATCGTTTACGCGACGCAATAAATATCGTTTTTAAACTTTTTCTTCAACCGTTATACAATTTTTATTAGATTTCGAGCGCGTCTAGTGTGGTATTACGATAACGTGTTTTTTTTTTCACCGGGAACGATTTGGCGGATAACAGAACAATATTGATCCGATCTTGCATAACGTACGCGATACGGACGAAACGTTTTTTTTTTTGTATGTCTTATGATTTTTGAAAAACGAAAAAGTCTTGAAAAAACATAATTCGTCGATAACATTAAAACGCGTTTGTACGCGAAATCTGCGGATGCGATTTTTACAATATTGTTGAACGGTTTACGTAGCTTTAAAGTCTCCGGAATCTATTCCGTTTCGTAAGACCATTAATTTTACGTTTCGATTCTTGAAACTCGAGTACGATGAAACCAATTCCGCGTTAAATGATTGTGAATTTCGAAAACCAGTGCAACAATAACATTGGATTATAGAAGTTTTTTCGTATTTGCTAATGTGTTTTCCACCATAACTATATAAACACTTTCTTAAACTCTTCGAACGTACATGTTGGTATTCCGCACGTTTTTCGAATCGATAAAAATATTAAAACGTCATAAAAGTTTCGAACGAGACGAATTATATACGTGTAATATAAAACTTCCCGTATTGCTTGATATTCAACACACAAACGTCAAAAATCCCGAACCCGCGCCCAAAGCCGAGGTCTACGCCCTACTCTAAATAGCAAAGTCGACAATCGTCGTTATTTTATTTTTTGATTTGATAGTGTAAATTCAATAAAAAAACCTTCATCAAAGATTCGTCGCCGAGCATACTAATATCCTTCGTAAAAACAAACATTTACACAAGCGTCGAATGTCGGTGGATTCTCGGTTCCTTTTGAGTCGTAAAAATCATAGATTAGGAAAAAAAAAAGAACAAAAAATCCGACTATTAGTCACCGAAGACGTGACGTATATTATTGTATTCTAGCGCGCGACGTGACGTGACGTCATATTCGATGATAACGCGTTTTACGTCGGAAACAACAACAGCTATTTGGCTATGATTGTATTTTCGAAACCGAATAGTGTGTACATACTAAATAGATACAATGTTGATATTTAAATTTCGAAATCCAAAGAAACCAATAATACATTTTATAACGTCATAGGTTTTATTTACACGAAATGATGGCCGATGGACTTACTGATAAAATTTAAAACGAAAAATTGGAATTGCTATGAAAAATTTTTAAAATAAAATTATTTTTTTCATAAATACACGTGACTTCTTTAGGCGTGCTTATAATTGCGCGGAGACGTGCGATTTCGGTTAAAAAAGACGAAGGCACAAAAGAGAAAATGTAGTAATTTTGTCACACAAGTAAAGACAACCGTTTCATCTATAGCTGAGATTGACCAGAAATATTTACTGCAGTGCTTTCGACTGTTGATTCTATGTATATAACTGGAATGACTACAACAAAATGCAACATGTTTATGATATTTTAATGAATTTAATTAAGTACACCAACTACGCTTTGTTTACGGACGTTAAATCCATAATATTGAAAACGTTTTTTTGTTTATTAGTTTTTGACTTTTGTACGTACATAGTTGAAATGCTTTTAAATTGGAAAGCTGACAACTACGTTATTCGAACTATGTTTACACGATTCTTACTTAAATTGCAAAGCTACGAATCGCTCTATACAAACACTGAGACTGCCTTTATTACAAAAATATTACGATATACGCAAATAAAATTCTACATCGGTCAATTGTAGTAATGTATTGTGTGAATTCGGTAAATAATTAGAATGTCTCGCAATCATTTGTTCTCAATGGAACTTCACAAAAATCGTTAAAAATAGTGACATTTAGGTAGGTACTTTTTGAGTGAACCGGACGAAACCTATACCGAAATACAAATATTTATTTTCATAAAATATTCGCAATAGCGCTCGTTTCGCTGACGTTGAATTTAACAGTTAACTTTAGAATCGCTCGAACGGCACGATTTCGATAGTTCGAACATTTTATTCGGCCGAACGAGAGCACTCGAGAAGAAGATAATAACGATATTTTCCGTTGTAAAAAAAGAAAGAAAAAAAACGTGACGAGAAACACGAGATTTCGAAAAGTGATGGTTGATTTTGTTAACGTTCCGCTAAAAAATTGCCGAAAATATCGTTTTGTCCGCGATTTTTCGACACTGTTGTCGGAGATCGGCATTTTTCGGGGCGCAAGTTTCAAAAATGATATTTAATCCATAAAGACCATATAGTGCCTGTCCGTTTTTTATTTTTTTTCATTTCAGTCACCAACCGAACTTGTACGCTATGTTTTTCTCAATACGAAATTCGCAAATCGCAGGGGTCGGCCACCCTATATCGCGCACTCGAAACCCTCGAACCGGCGGCTTTTTCTATTATAGCGATCAAGCGTTCCGACGGAAAGAATATCGTAATACTGTTATGGTATTTACACGCTAATCGTTTTATTAATCGTAGTGGCTCGTAACGGCCATAATGTAATGTACAATTTATTAATTGTATTGCGAAACAACATGCTATTTTATTGTTCGCAGTTCAATAATAGTTACGAAAAAAAATATAAAAACGAAAGAAAATTACGCACAGATGAAAATATTCGGCCGCGGTTTCGAGGAGCGCGGTGAATAAATCCGAGGATACGTGCGTATAAATAAAATGTGACGAATAAACAAAGTCGATTACGTTTGCACAATAACGAAGCGCAGTCTTGCACACGTCATATTATATGTTATTATTGCGCACACTGTGTGGTCTTTGGGATTCCGACGGTAAAATTATATCGCACTGCACGCTGTGCGTATAAAAAACCAGCTGATGTTTTACTATCAAATAAAAAAAATACCTCAAACGGTTATTGAAACGAAATCGCATCGCGCGATAGTGCGAGCTAATAATATTGCACGCATAATCGCGGTAAATAAACGCACATGCGAAACTGCAAACTTACATATTGATCGATATGTTTTGGGTTATCATCGTTTCGATTTATTATCACATTCTGACGATCCAACTTTGTGGTGAAACAATGTTATAATACCGCGTCTTCTCTAATGGCCCACGCAAGTTTAAGTATTTACCTTAAATAACTGTGACTATTCTATTTATGATCACTAAATTCTAGTTATAGTTGCATAAAAAATGTCAAATAATTTGAGTAACCACGCGAGGAGTTTGTCTGGGTATGTCAAGACGTATTGACAAAATTGTGATTTCTAAACATCCTTATAACTAATTAAAAAACTTGAGTGTTTTGTGGACGACTAACGTAGAGATTCTTTCGGCCTTATTAGAGAACTTTCAAACTCGAGACCCACAAAAGTACAATAATTAGAGTCCAAAGACTTTCCAAGGTTAGGTTAGTGTGAAAAATCGGAGCATTCCTCTTAAAAGTGTTCATAGAAAAAAAAAATATGGCCGGAATCACTCTGGATCGCGGGTCAATAGTTTAGAAGTTGTGGTTTACACGCATATTATTTTATATCTGAAAGCGACGCATTGTCTTCGAAAGAACGGTTCTGAGCGAGCCCAGTTGTCTAGTTTACGTGCTGGTAAAAACAAATTTAACAAATTTTTATCGAATCTGTATTTTAGTATCGTGTAAAAGTTTCCCGTAACTATTCGTTCCCCCCGTAAGAAATACACGGCCGCCCGGAACGACGAGTTTTACGACGAAAAAACAACGGCTACGAACCAAAATCGTGCGAACCGATTTTCTTAATTTTTCACTCACGTACGTGTAAAACTATCTTGTGTTAAATTGTATTAAAGTTTCGAAACGTAAAAACTAGAGGTTTACTGGAATAATATCTGCGTGAATTCCAAAAATATAAAAAAAAACTATAAGTTTCATCACTCCATTGACGAACGATCGGAACCGATTGAAATTTCAGCAGTGTACACGATAAACCCTTCTTGTGTAAATTTCGAACGGCCGTTTTCGTTTTTTGCTCCAAAAACGATTTCGCGGTTTCAATGAACGCCTCTTCAGACAAAGTACCGGATTTCGAATCGATTACACCTGTCTTTTGAGAGGTATCCATAATCGGAGCGTTCTTTCTACTAGAAAATATAGTGATCACGGAGAAAACATCTTTGTAAAAACGAGGCGAAATCTAAAAAAAAAACATTTGCGTGCAAAAACCACACGTTCTTCGCCGACGCTCAGAATCCAAAAAAAAGAAAAAAAGTATTTATAAAAAAATAAACGTTTTGTACAGACTCTGCGCGTAGTTCTCGTCGGAGAAAACGGCCGGCATAAATAATTAGCCGGTCTGCCGGATAAGCATCTCCCTCGTGCGCATTGTATAACATTATAATAATGTATTATCACACACATAAATATTATTGTTTCACGGATAAAAGCCCACGTTGGTTTCATTATGGTAATATTGTGTTCGCGATGCGCGCGCAGAATGTTATAAAGGAAAGGTTTGTTTCGTAAAAAAAAATCAAACGATTTTCGTAATATTAAACCCACACGTCGGTGATTAACTCGTGGAAAATAATAAAAAAAAAAAAATGTCAACAATTAATATTATGTAATGTCGCGCGGGCACAAGTGCATATACAATAAAGCCGACGGAGGCGAGCACTAATAATACGTTATTACATACATTTATAGGTACGGACGATGAGGGGAACGGATGCGGCTGAAATTTGCGCGAAAAAACCAACCATAGATTCATAAAACCTGTATGTTGCGGACGAAATAAATTTTATCCCATTTTCCGCGAAAATTTCATCAATATTCGTCGTTACGCACTTTCCGTTTGAACAATCAGATCCGTA
>CM029364.1:273573-283716 GCA_017140985.1 Hormaphis cornu | reverse complement strand
AATTTCGGCGGTTCGTCGGAAATTCACGCGTATACGGTTGATTTCTACATAATGTTTTGAGCTCTTCAAACAACTGCGTTAGTTCTCGTCTATAAACTGCGTTTATCGACACTTTACGTCCGCTGTATGTTGTACTCCTCAGTCGAGTACAGACGTTTTCTCTTTTCAAGCAGAAATTCATCACTTTACCGTATTACGTTCGTGGGTTCCACAATGCTCTTCGGATCGTTCAATCGACAGTTGAAACCGAATCACACGAATAGATCGAGATAAAACGCACCGTGGTTGCTGGCTTTAACCTGACCTTTTTCGTTATTAGGTTTGCCGTTTTACGCGAGGTGTTATTTTTCGTATTCACTTTTAACCGGAAACATTTTCGGCGCACCTAAATCGATAATTGTTGTAAATAGTTCAATACGTAAAACTGATTTGTTGATAAATCGACCGAATGGACGGTCTACGCGAGAAAATTGATCGAATGAACACACATTAACTGTTCGCATTCAAAGCGAGTGAGACGATTCGCAGTTGTATTTAAAAAAAAAAAAAAAACGATTAAAGTGCGCGATTGTTTTGCACATTAGCCGCCAAACAATATACGTATAAAATGTGTGGTTTTCCGAAGCGAATTTACGTGCCGACTGGTTTTTTCTTAGTTTTTTTAAACTGTGGTTCATTACTCGTCTTGTAAACGGATTTTTATCATTCTGCGCGAATAACATAATATACTAACACGTAGGTACTAACACTGTCTCGTGAAGTGTATGCGAGAACGACGAACGTTTTATGGCCGCGTTAAACCGTATAAATTGGATTATAATACGCCGTATAACTATGTGTACGCGGCAATTATTATTAAACAGTATTTGAGCGTACTTAAAAAATAAATAATAGCAGCTCGTAAATTATTATTATTGTTTTACAACACTCGCAGCGCGTCAAACGCCTATAGTGTTATATAGGTTAGGTATTCTATCACAAACAGCACGTTATTAATACAATCAGCTCTGACGGCCGGCGAACTTGTGCCGTTCGCGTTTTCTCGTTTTTAAACGAAAGATTTTCAAAAAATTCTCGTCACACCGAATTATGTTTGTTTTTTTTCTCTGTTTTCAACGCGTTACCATTAAAGTGTTCACCGTACGGGAAACGCGTACGTTTCGTTTTTTTTTATTTAAAATTTAGAAAATTTACACATCTGTATTACGTGACACAATAAGTAAAATAGATGACTGACTATACACAATAAAAAAAAATGCACGTAAAGCACAAGACGAGGGAAATCATCCAGCGATGGTACCCTCTAGTAATTGTTTTTTTTATTTTCAATTCATTAATAGGTCACGGCGCCAATTTCTTTCGAGTCGGCGCGCCAGGCGGGTGGCCAGGAAGAAGTGATGCTAGGTGAGTGATTGGGATGGTGTTGTAGTTTAGAGTGGATTCTGTTATGGTAAAATTTAGCCAGTCGATCGACCGTTGGAATTCTTAGATCTTTGTGCAGGGTTTAATTTGATACGTAGTACCGAGGCTATTGGAGAGTGATTTTAAATGTCAGGTAAATAGCCGTGAAACAGCGTCAAAAACGCACTTTTTCTCTCGCAATTCAACTGCAGTGGTCGGCGATTCTGTAAATGTACGCAAGTACGTATTTAATTTTTTCATTTTTTATGTGATTTGCTCGCGTTACTCTGACCGCGGTCAAATGAACGACTACGATGTATACGACGTTTGAATAAAAAAAATTAAATTATAATATCGCCGACGTCGTAAACACGTCGTCTGTGAATTTTCATAACGAACAATCGCAGCAAATTTACACTGTGTTGTTACGCTTCCGAGTAAAAATATCAATTATTACGACGCGTTCAACACGTGGGCGTATTATAACGTAATTAAGCCGTCCAATACATATTGTTAATATTGTTGTTTCGGTACGACACCGCACAATACGTGTCCTCGTAATCATTGTTTTTGTATTTAAATATTTTTAGCAAATCGACGCTTTAGGTTTATAACCGCTTATAACTCTCGGAGTGTCAAATTGTCGAGATCTTTTTAAAAGTCATTAGAAACACATTACCGTATGTCAAACAGTTATTTAATTGTTGGTAAGTAAAAAATTATACGAGTTTAAATATTTTTATAAGTCGACTGTTGGCGGCTGTGAGTCCGCTATGAATATTTCCATACCAACATGTTAAAAACGTTTCGCGTGGAAATTTAGAGGATTTCTATACACAGTTTTGGTGATTCCGCTATATACTTCAGACAGCGTTATAGGCAGTCAAATATCAACAACGTCGACCGGCAAAAACAAAAACTTAAATGATTTTCAAAAACAGAAAAAACACCTCCAAACATCAGAAAAAAAATTGTAAAATCATATTGTTCAGTGGTACGTATAACTGTATAGTACGTGGTTTAGGAACTGATAAACACCACGGTCGATTATATTTTAGACTCGTCATCTCGCCACTTGCGTCAACTCGACCCACTCTACGATTTCTGTAATTTTTATAAAGATACTGTGAAAAATCGTAATCGTTTTGCCCAGCTCGATGGTACCATTATTATCCACGTATTATAGTCGACGTCAACAATAACATAATAATGACAATTATCGCTTCGATTTATGTCGTGTGTTTCGATTTCTCTCTCTCGCCTTGTATAAATCGGTTCCCCCCGCTAAGCCCGACGATGACGTTGAATTATACGACGCACAACGTCGTTACCACCGCTACGATGCCTGATCCAACCGGAATAATAATTGGTTTTTCACGTAGAAAAGAAGAAGAAGAAAAAAGTTTATTATTATTATAAACAAACGATCGCGGGCCGATAATCGTAAAAACAAACATGACGACGACGACGACCGCCTCGATAATATAACAACAACCGTTCGTGCGCGTGTTGTACCTACTGCAATGTCGTGTATGGATAGTGAAAAAAAAAAGAGAAAACCGACCGCGTTATTTTTCTGGTTATTGTTTTTTTGGTACACCGCGGACTATCGCGTGGCCACAGTTAAACGCGTACGTACTTGTTGTACGTTATGAAAATCGTGTTATTATTCAATAATTATTGTTCGTGCTTACCTGTAAAAACATAATTTCGAGGCGGTCTTACACGCGGCTGAACCCGGTCGATCACAGAGTGTTATAACAACAATCAGAACACCGATAGGAATTCTCCGTCTCTACGTATTCTTTACTCTATGCCGATAACGTAATGCGTTGGTGAAAAAATAAACGTTTGGTTGAAAAAAAACGCAACTTTAACTTAAAACGTGAGCACAGTTTGGCGACTGCTACGCTTTGGGGGGCGCGTTTAGATGTCGCGTTTCAAACGACATTTATTCGACATCCGAAAGCAATCGAAGATACGATTCTCGGCAAGTCTGTTTCATTTTAACGGTTTGTATTTATTTTTATTTACATTAAACCGAAGGCAATTTTACTGTATTATTTAACTGTACAAAACTTATCGCCTTTTTCACCGTATCTTGCCCCCAACGTTTAACATAATTCGCGGTCTGACGTGTCGGCGGCGAAAGCGATAAACTACACGGGTACAGACCCGGGCGACGTTCAAAAAATAATCATCCGCGTATAGAAATGAAAACGTTTGCTTATCTGGGCGCGAACATTTCGTATGAATTAATTAGGTAAACATTCGGTTATATCCCATCGATCCGTCTGTATAAAACTGGTGGTAAAACAATTCTGGGACGGGGCTACCCGTATCATACTGATTTGTCGACACCGAAATGTTTTGTTTATTCGGGGCAACGGTCTGGAAAAAAAAAACGAAAAAAACTAACCGTAGCTGTAATGATAATAATATTGTAACGTTTTCACTGCTGCGCGTATTGTTTTGGATACCGGAGAGCGAATAGAAGATCCGTTGTGCAAAAAAACGAATTTAGACTTTTTTTTCCTTCAAAAACCATTTTTTCGTATCTATTATTAGTACGTGTAGCGCGAAAAAAAAATGTGATGACAGATTTTGAGGTTATGCGTTATTGCGTCCATTACTACTACCACACAGAAACTATATAATAAAATGTAACGTGCCGTGTGCAGCCTTAACAGCATTTATAACACTCGTAATAAATGAAATAGTTAACGTGTGTTTAATTTATTCAAAACGTGACAGAAAATAATCAACTTCAAATCATACCGAGACGGCGTTACAGAGGTACTTTATTTGAAGGGTTTTTTGATCGTTATTTTGGAGTTGCGGTCCAAAAACGAAAACGTCTCGAAATCCCGTTCGGCTCGAAATTCGTACGCGTCGTTGAGAAAAGTTAAACTGTTCGAGTTTCAATCGAATTCGATCGTTTTTAAGGAACTTTTTTGATTTTACGCTGTTATTATTCCTCTAGTTCTTACGTCTCGAAACTCCACAACGCGATCCATTGTTTTTACCAATAACGTGCGCGGTTCTAGGCGATTCCGCTCAAATTGTTACCGTTATAAATTTTACCAGAACCTCCTACCGGACCTGCTCGGAATCGTATTCTCGGCTATTGTGAAAATAATGCGCTTACACGACAAACCCGCACACAGTCGCCGCTACTCCGTCAAACTACAGTGTGATCCCGGGTGCTTTTTTTGAAAATTTAAAACAACGTAAAAGTTATGCATCATTATTATTATACCCGCGCAACGTTGAAACGGCGATCGGCGAAAACTGTACGGTCGTATTAAATAAAATATATAGTAGGTCGGCGTGGAAAATAATAGCAAAAAAAAAAACGTCACAACAACGTTATACATAGATGTATACATTCCTCGAGCGGCCGTGACACAGCTGCCCGCGAGTACAATAATACTGCAGTTATTCAACGGGCATTGAATAGTTGTACGGTTAATACTTTTTTTTTCAATTTTTTATTAATTGATGTTTATAACGTGTTTACTTTTATTCATTTTGTCGCATTCAATCGACTTTTTGTGCAGTTAATACTTAGTAGTTTGTAGCACTGTTGAAAAGTTACCAAGGTTTTTTTTTGTTTTTCGTTACCAACGACTAATCCGTTGACTTTTATATTTTTATCGTTTACTTAGGCGAGTTGAAAATACTATAGGTATCATACCGTGTAGGTTTTATGACTACCCGGTGAATAATTTAGCAAAAAAAAAAAACGTACGTTTTATTTAACACAGTTTAGTTTGTTTCGTTTCGACTAGTTGGTTTTTTTCCCTTAGGTACGAACTCTTACCTGCGCTTAAAGTTGAGTTCGTTCTCGGTCAACTCGATCAAAATGTTTACTTTTAACTTTTGTTTGTTCAATTAACACATATAACGACGATTTCGGAAAAGCATTTTCGACTTGGCCAGCCTTGACAGATTAGTTGTACGCAGTTTCTGCAGCAGACCTCGTATCGAATCGTATCAAATACAACGCGATCGTTCCACAGGCGCGATTCGAAGAGCTGAAATCAACATTTTTCCGTAAAAAGTTTGGCGGCTGTATCGAACTGTGGATTGTTCAGACGAGTAGCTGAAAGAACACGTTTTACAGAAACGGATTACGTATTTACTCGTTAATTAAGCGTTTACAAAACTGAACTGTACACACGTACGTATTCGCGGTGGAGAAAACGCGCTTTTCGTGTACGAGTTTATAAAAATCACCGATACTTACGAATTATTATTTAGGTCAAAATCGTTTCGCACGTCAATACGTGTACGCTACGTACTCACATGCGCGCGAATTTAAATTGAATGCATAAACGGTAGGTTAACACGTAATGTTACTGAAATTATTCTCGTAAATACGTTTTTAATGACATTATTTGTACACGCGCGTGTACGCCAAATCGAAACGTTCCGCAATAGTTTCTTCGAGGAGCTGAACAAAACGGCTAAAAAAATACCTCGAAAAGAAAACAAATAGAATAATCAATTTTTTCCAGACGCTTTTATACGACAATCGCGCCTTTAACGCGTATTATGGCATCAACGTACCTATAGTTTCCGTTGCGATATTTTCCTGCTATACACAGGCACCTGCGGTTTCACGCAAAACGCGGCAGTGACCTACATACAGTGGCGTAACCAGGGGGGGTGTTTTGGGTGTCTGGACACCCCCCTTGGACCGTATTTTTTATTTAATAACTATTGAAAAGTGATCTATTTATATTTTTAATGAGACAGACACCCCCCTCAAAATAATCCTAGTTGCGCTACTGCCTACATATACAAGTCGGGGAAACGTTTTTGATCGACGAATCTCTTACCGGTCTCGTTTTTGGGCTCGTTAATAAGCACGTCGCTGTGTAATTACTATGGTTTCAGACTTCTCGAAAAGTCGTGTTCAAACGACGTACAACAACAGTTATCGTTGAGAATTTCCTACGGCACTTTTGGAACGAGTTGAATTTCGATCGGCCTTTTTTTTCCCCGTTTAAATACACGGGGATGTCCGTTGCGATACAACACGTGTATAGTGCCGGACCGCGGTGGTCGTATCGTTCGGACCAAAACTCGTGCGCACGTCGGCGGACTAACCGAACATTGTAAAAAAATACGTATCCCTCGCCGCGAATGTAATAAAAAAATAATAATAATTATGTGTGTATACGAAACTTCCGTTGCGGTAATCGTGCCGGTATTGCGTTTTAATGGGCCGACGAGAGAAAGCAATATAATATCGTATGATTTGTTAAAACCACCGAGAATTTCGTACGATACGATGTCGCGCGACGCGTTCTCTCTCGCGCGCGTTCTCTTTCGGTCGCCGTTCGCCTTAAAAATGCAACACCTGCTATAATAGGCGCGCGGATAGCACGTTATGCGGATAGGTGAATGAAAACGCGTAGCGAGGAAGCCGAAAACGCCGGAGAATGGAACGGATTCAGCAGGGAAAATTAAATTTCACGAACGCCCGTTTTGAACGATTCGAAAAAAATACCCGTCAGTATACTGCTGCAGTCGGTATCGCGCCGTTCTGAACCGTGTACTATATATTAATGTACTCGAAACGAAAATCGGTCGTTTTAAATGACATATTACGTATTACACAATACGCTACCGACAAATTTTGAAAATCCGCAGTCGCGATTCTCCGGTTCGGCCGTTTGAAGTTTTGAAAAGTTTTCAAAAATCGGCCGTACCTTTGCGCTGCTTTCGGAGAAAAATTGTAAACCGCACGAAATCGTCGTTCGAAAATTCCTGCGGGTTCCTGTGTATTAGAACGTATTGAAAAATGGCGTGTCGCTTTGATTGTACGAGGAAATCGTGGACACTCGTTGCGCGATCGAAACGTAGTAAACTCCTCGAATATGCAACGCATGACGGTCCGAACGGTTTGAAATTTTCACACGTTTTCATTTCGGATGGAAAAACGTCGTCGTTGTAAAAACAATAGTGCGCTGCTCGGGATCCGAAAACTTTAACGATGTCGTACGTAAATTTAACGGATACGAAAATCGTGTCCGCCCTCTACCTACCTGCCTCCCTCGAAACCAAGAGCCGCCCGCGGATTCCTCGGCTCGTTACCTGTGCAACTATATGTGCATAAGACGTATCAACCGGTAAAACGTCGCGCAAACCGCGAGCGAAAGAAAAAAAACGTTCTGAGCGGGCGCGCGCGCGGTTCGGAGGAGGGTCGGACGGGACGTAAAACGATTCCGCGTATCGATCGGTCGGCGGCGGCCGACTCTACCCGATATATTACACCTGAACTCTCTGTGTCTTGCCCGCTCAACGTTCACACTCGTACGTTTGCGATCGGGATGCACGTAGAGAAGAAGTACGTGATGATGTCGTGCAAATCACGCGATCGATCCGACTAGCATAAAAAAACATGTGCAAAGGCGAAAAACTATTAAAAAAAAACGCGATGAAAACAGCGTACGTTCGGCTCTTTTGCGCGTCACCGTAACGCGCGCACCGTGCAAAAACGCGCATCAATCCGAACCGGTTAAAAACGGTCGTAATAAAGATAAAAACGAAATGACCGAACGTCACGGGGGTAAAAAGACGGATTGCCGTCGGCGAAAGTGTTCTGCGCGTCGGTCGCCGACAGCGGTCCTCGGATGAATCGGTCGATTTCCCTTCGAGATCCTGTGTCGCCCCGTATCGCGCTCCCGGGACGTTTGCCGTAACTCGTCGTATTTCTAGTCGTTTAAAATAAAGAGAGAGATGCGTGTATCGAGTCCGGGAACGTGAAAACGACCGTCGTGTTAATTGAAAAAATCCGAATTCGTTACTGACGGGTTTAAACTCTCGAAGCAGGCGAAACTGGAATGAGAAGAAGCCTTCGGTACCGCCCCGGAGTCCGCGGTGAAAAACCTGAGCGTCGTGCCCGAAAAAGACGGAAAAACAAACCATCGTCGCTGTCGGAAACAACAAGCGGCTAACCCCTAACGATTCCGCGCAGAATTTAAAAACAATATTTCATTTTCGCGGAAACGTGTGTGATACGCGTGTAATCACGGTGATGATAAATCATAGACACCCGGGAAAGTTTTTTAAAACACGTCTTACGATTTCTCGATTCTCTCCTTTCAAAAATAACGATAACGTTATTACGATATTACGTACACCACGATTGACTTAACCCGCGTTATTGTCGCTATACGGCGAACGTTTTTTCTTATTTCCTCCCGCACTCGAGGGTCGATTTGGCGGCCGTACGCGTACAAAGAAGAGACGACCGGTGAGGTTTATTCGCAGGAAGAGGAACGCGCGCGTAAGTTCTCTTTTGGTTATCGGACCATACGGTTTTCGTATCGTATTTTATTATTATTTGTATTTTTTCGTCATTCCTATATAGTACTGCGCTGTCCTTGCCCCGCGGGCAATACGATGTTACAAGACCAAAGTGTACGATATCGGTTGTACATAATATATAACGACGAAAGTTTTCGGATGTTGATCCGAGTACACATTTTGATAACAGTTTTTAAATGTTCGGTACATTTTGTCCGCGTACGTGTTGTAAAAAGAACGATTTCACTCCAACGGTGGTCGGTTTTGTAATTATAACTCGTTTATTTTTAAACGAACGCCGTAACACTTGTCATTCGTAGTTACGTATTCGACGCGTCGATTCGAGCTAATTTAGAATGTTCGTCCACCGCTTTTACAACACACGGCAGTATAATCGGTTTGAAAACGTTATGACAACACGTATTTCAAAAATCGTTCGCGCGGACATTGTTTCATATTCTAATAAGACGATAAGTCTCCCAATATCAAAGCTCGGTTCGAAAAAATGATCACGTTTTGTTTCACGTTCTCAATAATTCGCGAAATTGACGTTGCGTATACGATTTAATAACGCACAAAAGGGGATAGAGAAGGGGGAAAAAAAACAATAAAATACGTTACCGCGTGGTTTGTACGTTTTGAAACGTAAAAACAGTTAAGAAATTTCGGTGGTTTTTTTTATTCGCGACATTTTCATAATCGATAGTACAATTTCGAAGATCACGCGCGCTTTCGCATAACATGGATTTTTATAAGGATAGGATTTTTTGTTGTCAAATTTTATTTTGCACTCGGGAAACCGACAAATTCGTAGCGTTTTCCTCACAGCCGCGATTCGGGCGCACCCGCGGCAGTACAAGTGTCCGTTTTGCTCGTTCGCGCGATTTGTTTTTTATTAAGCCTGCATTCGTAGAGAGACGGTATCGCGTCTCCAAACGATCGCGGTTTTATACGCAGGTATACAAATCGATAAGTTGGTTTTTCATTCGAGTGTTACAAAACAGCATTTTTTTTTGCCAATTTTCGGACGTATTAGCGCGATAAACGCGGCACGGGGAAAAAATTAATAAACGTCATACCGCGGAAAGTCGTCGTAATAAAAAAACGCCGTAAACGCGGGTGTTGTTGATTATTGTTTAAAACACGCGAGAAAAACAAAAAAACTAATTTTTTTTTAAAAAGCGCGAGTGATACGCTTTATACACGAGCTCGTTTGTGGCCGCCGTCAAAGAGGCGCGGCCGAATCGCGCGGCTCGTTAAAAATAATTAGTCGTTTTCGCCCCCGAGAACCTTTTTACGTTTTTCGCACAACGGAGGATTAATTTTTTTTTACATCGTGACTTCATTTTCACAATACTGTTACACTACGCGTTGTAACATTACGCACAAACGCTGTTGCTGCGAGACGAAAAATCAAAAACG
>CM029364.1:103881-250289 GCA_017140985.1 Hormaphis cornu | reverse complement strand
GCTCGCGGACCCCCAGGGGTCCGCGGACCACACTTTGAGAAACTCTGCTCTACTGCACCGTTCTTTTTCGAAATACAGAAGGTTCGTCCGCCGCGCGAAACAAACGTCGCGGAAAACAACCACCGGTGACTTGTAAACGGATATAAATGTTATTTTATACGTACAGTTAAAACCCGTGCGTAAACGTCATGGATTTTCACGGTTCTAGTTTTCGCCGATACGCGTTTCGGCTGCAGTCGCACTGGCTAAATGAATAAAAGTGTTTAAAAACTACTAGTTTCGACCGTGTTACGACCAGAAAAATGTGGCGACTACAGTTTTTCGACTACGCGCGTTCGACGGATTTCGGGTTGTAACGTACTGCAATGCGTGTTGTGTGTTTACAGTACAAGTTTTATACGAGTTATTATCGCTCGGGTCGAAAGTGATACTACGGTCTCTACGGTGCCGAAAAACGGCCTCTTTTTGGCTTCCTTCGTACACGGTCGCCCGTGTGTATAACAACACGCGTATAACAATGGCGACAGCGACCCTCTCTGTGACGGCGACGAGGATTCTCCAAACTTAGGTGGTAATGATGATTGCCCGGCCTGCGAATCTTTTATTTTCTTGGATTCCGAGCAAAGTCGCCAAGCGATCCGGCCTTCGCGTTCGTTGTTTTTTCACGCAACTCCGTTGCACAGCGCTCCGTTTTTTCGGCACGTCTCCGACGACAGGCGGAGATCGCGCGCGGATCGAGCCGTTAAAACGTTACGACGCGACGAAAACGGCGCGGGGAAAACGTTGAAAACCACGCGGCGAATAAACCGATATCGCCGACGGGTAACGTACTCTATAGTGTCCGATGCGAGAACCGATCCGAGTGTGAAATCATTTTTTGAAATTTTCGTGAGCCCCTAAAAAAACGGCCGGCTCGTTATCGCATAACGAACGCTCGCACGTCGCGAAAACAGATCCCGCCGTGGTTACGCTCAGAATCTAAAATTCGTGCGTAATTTCGCCGAACGCGTAATAATAATAACAGTTCCCCTAGACGTCGCGTCAAACCATCGTTAAATTGGCCGGTGCGGAGCCCCGGTTGAGCGCGCGTAATTCCGACGGAACGATTACGACGTACGATATACGTATGTATGTATATTTATTATGTTAAATCACTCATTAAAATCTCGTGCGTATATTACTCCGAAGAGAGAAGAAAAAAAAAAGCGTATAATGAATGGACGACAATCGTTATTATAATACATATATCGTTGTTAGAACGGTGTATTATAATCGGACGTCACATTATAATAACGTGTACGTCGGTAGGTGTGTGTACACAGAGCGATCGTTTGATAAAAATAATATCAACAAAATATTATATATTGTAAAAACAGTACGTCATATTTTACGAGCGGTCCGAAAAACCTTCGGCGGCGACTGAAACCGTGTGCACTTCGTCTTTGTGTACGAAATGCGCGCAACCGTTTTCTTATTTTATGTTTTTATAACAGCTCTATCCTAACGAAGATAACACGCTAACGATTCAATTTGATGGTACGAAATACGTAGGCTCGTATATTTTATTTTTTATGGGTAGTCACTTGTTTTAATGTTTTTTCGACATTTTTACTATAGTGCTTTGAAGTTTTTAGAGCCGTCAAAAAAAAAACTATAAACAAAACGATTTTTCAACGGTTTTCATATTGTACGTTTCGAAAAATCTAAGCGACATTTCTTAAAAAAAAAGTTTCACTTTACGAGTAACTGCAGTACCGCGGCCGCTACGTTTATGCCCATACACTTTTGGCACCGCGAATATCGAAACGTTTTTACCTACGCACCCTTCCGGCTTCCGACAGAAAACGATTATTGTTTTAATAATCTCGAATTCCAAAAAAACCGTTGATTCGATGGCATTTTATAAATATTTTAGTTTCTGGTCTTGTTCGACGCTGTATACGAAAATGACGGATAAAATATCGACTCCGCGGAAGTAAGTACAACTTTGCTTTTTTTTAAAACGCTCAACACCGTCGGTGGGATAGCTTTGTGTACGAAATCACCAGTACAATATCACGTTTTCATCCGCGCATAATTTATCGAGTACTTTTGAAAGTGTTCGCGAGACGTATACCAACTGCGGTCGTGTGAAAATCAATCGTCTTGTTCGCCTCCGCGTGAGTTTTGACATTTTTTTCCATCGTACCTATAAAATATCGTATCCGACTGTGGTAATTTTCGTAAGATTAAAAAAAAATATAACACAAAAACATATTAAAGTTTTAAAACAGCCGCGGTTAGGTCTTCCGGGTAAATACTTTTTAGATTCAAAAAATCACGTCACGTTAGTTTTCTGCCACGCATCCTGTAATGCTCTGCGTATAGGTGCGCGACATCGCGATCATCTCGGTAAAAACGTTACCGTAGAGTTATACAAATTATACGCGTATTCTAAAAAGTAGATATATAATATTATAAAAAAAAAAATATGTTGTTACAACGATAACGTGGTAGTCGGTAACGTATTACGTGTAATGTTGCACGGCTTCAGAATAAATAACAAATAGATAGCGACGATGAATCGCGTGGCATACGAAAAAAAAAAATTCCGAATAAAAATCACATTCGGTTGATGTACACCGTTTTATAGTAAAAATTCGCGACTTGTTATACGTACGTCGTAACATTCAGTGTTAAAAAAACGTTCCGAGTTTACCGTTTTGCGTAAACTGACTGAGAAGACGTTTCGCGGATTTTTCACCTCTGCAGCAACAACTTTTTTGTGTAAACCGAAAACGCAATACGGAAATTTAATCGTACACACGTCGCGCGTTAACAAATTAAAATCAACAGTGACCGTGATGAAGACCAAGGTAATAATAAAACGTGTATTTCAGCGAGAGTTTTCGCTCCGTTCGGAATCTGGGAAAACGTTTTGAAAACAAGAACGGCCACGGCGAAAACATAAACATGCGCTCGATCAAATTGTCGGTTTTCGTCCTGCGTTATTTTACCCACGGTCCCTAGGTACATTATTACGACACTTTTATTCAACACCGAAACACTTATACACAAAACTTTCCAGACCGTTCGATACGATCGAAATTTAATTTGAAAAACGTCGAGTTTGTTTTAAATTTTACCGAAAAAGATGAGTTCAAACGGTAAATTTTAAGAGAACATTATGAACCGTATAAAGCTCGATACGTTTTCGTGTTCGCCAACGTTGAAATCGATAGTTCTCTGTGTGAAATCTGTGTTTCGTACATTTCAAAGATGACGGATGTTAGTTACGTGTTCGAACGGCGAAACAACGCGCGCGAAAAATCAGACTTCGTATTTTTCTGATATTGAAAAAAAAAACGTTTCGTTTCGTAGCTCTCTAACCGCGCGGTATTGTGCACCGTCCGATATTATAACGTGTGTAGGTGAATTTGTTGTAAAAAAATAAACGTTGTTGGGCGGCGTAGAAAAGCGTGTAAAAAATAACAGACTTTTGCGATCGGAAATTTTCAAAAATCACGTGAGACGACCGAACCCGCCGACCCGTGCAACAAAAGATCGCGTCGAACGGAAGCGAGCCCCGAAAAACCGCGCGTAACCCCTCGTTCGACGTTTCCGGTCGACACGCGAAAACCATCCTAAAAACGATCGCGGCGGACATTACGTACAAACGTCGTAACAATTTCCGTAGTAGTAAAACACGGCGGTTCTTTCGGACAAAACGATCGTCCTGTATATGCACCCGACATTGTACGTACGATAATAAGTACGCGGTGTAATACACGCGTGTAAAAAAAATAAAAAACTCGAATCCGGTCTACGGCGTGTACGACGACGGTGCCGCGAGTTTAGTGGGGGACGTCGTAATATTATTATCGGCGGCGGCACGCACAACGCGCGCGCGCGCGTCATAAATTACTACGCTAATAATTTGATACGGACGGTGTTCGAAATAACAGTGGTATTGTTGTGACGCTTTTATAACGATGTGTTTGTGTATTACACGCTGTATAAACGGCCGGGAAAATGGATCGCGAGTACGCACACGGACGGAGTGACGGACAGGAGAAGATGGAATGAGAGACAGGCGTAGTGATGATGGGTCGAGGGAAAATACGAGGCCGAGACGGTGGTTTTCGGACGTGTTTAAGATGAGGAGACGGATGGAACTGGAGCGGTTGTTCGAGAATGATCGCGAGAAAATGGCTATTTTTTTTACTATTATTGGAGAAAAAAAATTAGCGACTCGCCGCACGAACGTGTGTGGTTCGCGAGTACAACAAGATTCGTACGGAAACTTTGAAAAAAATCCACCCGACCGATTCCCCGAGAGCGTGTAAATAGAGTGTTGAAAAACGGCGTTATTTCGCGACGATGAAATTGACGCGCTGCAATGGCGCAACGCCGGAAACCGCGATAACTCCGGTTTTCGCACGTTATTTAATGCGACCATACGTCTGTTTCGCTACTTTCGCCGCGGCACAGCTCACTCGGAATCGTCATTTTAATCGCTCACAGCGACTTCTACAATACCTCCCGAAACAGTGTCACACGCCCGTGTAGGCGACCTGTAGCGCGATTTTTTTTTGTTATTACACGCGTGGCGTACGTGTTTTCAGATTCTGAGTGAAACGAAGAACGTTTCTCGTGTTATTTACGCCACCCCACCGTATTGTTATACACAATACTTCCTTCTCTCCAACGGCGATAACCGCGAGCACAAAGAACAGTGAATATTCTGCCCACACACATTTGGCGTGTATCATCGGGTAATACTAAATAATAATATTTTCCTCTGGCCCCAGGCGGTGTCGATGACATTGTAAGTAACACCGCCGCGTTATTATTGCCGCGTGTTGCGCAGCCGACGACGAGAACCAGCTGTTCTGCCGCCGCCGCCGCCGCCGGTGTAAAACAAACACCTAAACGTCGTACAGTATGAAAAAGGTACAAATTTATATAGTGTGACGAACCGAAATTTTTAAGATTTTAACGAACCATCCGATCCATTGAAAAAAAAACGATAGTATGACCGTTTATGCCGCCGTACGACGTACCTCACAAACACGATGATATTCAAGTAAAGTAGGATTCTCACATTTATCATATATCATTTTATCGTTTTTCGACAAACCGTGTTCGGACTATTTTGCTGTTTTTTCCGTAGAGTTCGTAAACACCGCTGAAAAATGTTTCCTCCTCGGTCTCGACAAAAAAAAAAAAAGGAAAGAAAGAAACGGAGTAAAATCGTGTGTCGGACGGAGCAGGGCCGGGGATTGCAACGGGATGTTTATTATTATTATTCAAACACGTACTCGGGAGTTGGAAACCAAACGAAATTCCATCATAATTTTTTAGTTTACGATTTTGGCAATAAATTCTGTACATTGTTTATTCGGTATAAACTCGATTTGTTATCATGTGTCGCGTACTGCTGCTGAATTAGTTTTGAACGTAAAATTTCGTAACCGTTTTTAGCCCGTTACTGTAGAAAGTGTTGTTCGCCGACTGTGGTGGTAGCAATATTACGGAACGGCCGTGGTCCGAACTTGCGTTGTATGATTTATAGTATCCGAAAGCAATGTAACGTCATGTCCCGTTCGAAATAAGCGAGCTGTTAACCAGATTATCAAGTCCTGTACGAAAATTGTAACGTTCAGCAAACGTTATGTCAAACGTAAATTAATACGTTGAAACGCGACTTTTTTTTTTCTCCAAACAACTTTTCACCCGAACTTACACCTCGGTTCTTTCGGGGTCGCGTGCGTTCAACGCTACGGCGTATTTACCGCGTTCGTCTGTCCGTCGGGGGGGTGCGAAACCGTTGTGGACGGTGGCGGCGCTAGACGTGGGGCCACGCACCTCAAAGGCCCTCGCGTTCCAAAGGGATACTAACCGTAGAAAAATACGGCCAAAAAAAGGGCTTCTTTAAGTCTACGTATAAATTTTACCTCGCGCCGACACTGTGGAAACGCGTTGCGCTCTATGACGCACTCGAAAAAAAACGTATCGGCGACGTCAGCCGTTTCCTGTCAACAAACTCGCGGTGGGAAAAATCGCTTCGGACACGCGTTTGGAAAAAACCAAAAGTTTTTCGCGGTATTGAATGCAAATTTTTTTTTTTATTGAAGAACGGACGTCCTCTAACAACACCCCCGTCGATTGGCGTACAAAGCGGATCTCGCGTGTTGTTGCGAACACAGGCCACCCCGGAGGAGCATTTTACGCGTTGTTGTCGTTGTACATTATATCGCGTATAATATCGTTACTGTTCGTGGCGACGATACCCCGGGGTCAATTAGGCTCGGGGTTGACGCGCCCGCAGCGTGTGTGCGCGCAACACGCCCGGGGAAACGACAAATATGCCGCGGCGATGTTATACGAGAACACTCGTAACATTTCAACGGACAACGACGACGGGGAAACCGTGAACCATGGATGATTTTCGCCCAAGGATCGACAAAGAATCGACAAAGAATACGACGACGAATTCACCGGCGATGGTGACGGCGACGTTGTTTGCACCCGCGACGCCGGTCAGTACCCCGGAGTGCTCGTCTCCGTTCTGCAGATGATTTCGTTTTTTTTTAAAATAACTATCGCGTGTACGCTGTGAAAGTGTAGATTTTTTCACTTTCGTTCCGTTGCGATGTCTACAGTGAACTAATACCGACGCGTTTACTCGCCGACCTATAGGAACGGTGTTTTGAACGACACCGGGCGCGAGAAGGACGGCTGGTAACGGAACGCTTTTCCCCGCGCACCTCGAATCGTCGTGACCCTTGTATTCGTTGTCCAACGGCCGCGAAACGATAATCGTGAAAGACTCGCGTTCCCGTCGCGTTGAATTTCGAGCGGGTTAAATGTTAATAAAACGACGAAAAAAACCAACACGTCGCTAAACCTATTGTTTTATGCCGCCCCGACGGCCTTTTTCTTTCTTGTTACCGAATTTCACAAAGATAACATTACACGCGCGCGTAAATACGCGTTTCCGTAGTAGCGCGCGCTCGCACCACCAGCGTTCATCGTCGCGAAAAGGATCTCGTTTTTCCACAGACGGGAATTTTCGAAAATTTTACGACACAAACGTATCTCATTGTATGTTAACACACTCGTGTAATCACGCGGATTGAAATCGGTATATTTCCATAATGATCGAGACCGTGTTACGCGCTTTTCGCGGAGCAATCGCGGATTGTACCGTCCGATTACGTTTGTTATTTTCACGATTTCACGTCAAAGCGCCGGCACGCGTAGGCTACGAAACGCGTTTCAGAGTATTGAAATTTAAAAGAGAAGTATCATAACGGTCGGCGCCGTTCAACGTGGAGGAATTCGCGTCGACGGTTTTGTGTCACGTGTATACTGTTTTTTTATACGACCACGTCTCGACGTCCAGTTTCGAGACGTGTTACGACGATATCACACACACACTATTAATGTTCTAATAATTGCGAATTGTGATGTGTATTATTGGTCAAAGCGCTGTATGTGTAATAATGTGTAAAATAATCCGACGTTTGTGCGCGCAAACAACGCGCATTTTCAGAGCGCCGAAAATAAAATGTCGTCGTTTAACAACGCTCGTTCATAACGAACACACAAAGTCGCGAAACAAGTGCTCGCGGACAATACCACGATACTGTTGTTGATAGTCGTCGCACAATTCGTTTAAAAAACAACACGAGCAGTAGTAGTGGGTACGAACGAATTTCGAGAGCTACAAACGGGTTAGGTAAAATACAAGAAGAAGGTCATGGATCGCGAAAACTTTCCAGCTGGAAAATCTCGTACGTTCAAAACTTTTTCCGGACGATAATTATTGAGGCATTTGTTTGGAAAAAAAATTGATCGAAAATGTCCGGGAAGCTCGTACCCGTGTTTTTTTTAAATTATCATGTGAAGATTTCGTTTATTTCGCGGGGAGTTATAGTTTATTGAGCTGCCGAAAAACACGAATTGATCATGTCGAAAACGCGCAGGGGGTTTTTTTCCAAGATTTTCGCTCCACGTCGCGACTTTTTTTTCGTTCAAAAACTACGTTTCTCCACCCTTCTCGTATTTTTTTCTCCCCCGCGGACAAAGAGAATTCATTCTCGTGTATAACGTTACACATTATCAGGAATACGCTCGAGATGAATAGTGCGCCGCAATTATACGGACTCTGCTTTGACTGAATAATTATTGTTACCTGTGTACTAATTGCCGTACGTAATACGCGATAATATGCGTGAAGGTCATTCCGCGCGTGTAAAACAATGGTAACAACTATAATAATCAGTCGTTAAAAATATCGCTCATTTCGTACAAAATAATAATAACTATATATCGTCGTGTGACTTTGGTATGCGTGTATAATATGACGTATTTCTACGTTACGTATCTATAAGTGTGCGCAACGTAATCGCGGTTGAAGAAAATACTGCAAGTAACGTGCGAAACAATTAATAATTATCAATACGTAGTATGTGTGTATAGAGTTTGGTGCTCGAAAAAATGATAAAAGGGCTTTTGTCACCGTACATAATTGGTATACGGTGACAACAATTTGAAGGAGTACGGTAAATTTTTTTGTAAAAATGAAGAGGAACACTTTTTGCGATATGTCAGTAAAAACCGTTGAAGTATAGTGTATTGTTTTTACAATGATGTTCTTTTTTTTTTTCTCAACAACGTTTCGCACAGAGGAGCGACGCTCCGATTTTCAAAGTCAGTATATCTAATGATAGGTACTCTGATCGAAGCTGTTTTTGAAGTTACGCTTACTTTTTGAGTTTTACTCCAAACACGAAAACCAACGACTTACGGCGAAAAATTTTGAAATTTTCGCGTTCGTAATGACGTTTTCGGGTACGGGAGGAGTGCTCCAATCGTCGTTACGTCGAATAACGAGTCGGGATTTAAATCGTGTTTTATTCCAAGCGTTTTTCGATATTTCGAGTTAGTTTTCTGAGTTATGCGCCGAAAACGATGGCGAAATCTCCCGATCCGGCCGCGTCAGAAATATCGGTTACGAGTTTTTGTTGGCCATAACGTCAAAAATAACGATCGAACGGGCTGAGACTTTTACATAACGTTCTGACAGGCGAGACACAGGTTCGATCGATTTCGAAAATTGTCGAGCATAGTAATTTACATAGACAATCGAGCTAGCTCGGAATCGTTTTTTTCGATGATTCGTTTTGCTATCGTTGCTTTCCGCAATACGTTTGATCCGCAACTTCCGAACCACTGCGTACCCACCCAAAGCGTACAGTCTCCGCTGCGTCGAATATTTACGCTGCACGCGACCAGCTAGACTCTGATAGAGTGATCCCTTTTTTTTTTTTATATAACTATAATTTGAAAGAAAAAACGATATGAATCAATCGGGCGAACACTGCACGACGAATTTAAGACAACAACTTTCGAACACGGTAGAATAATCGAGAGTCAAGTAGTGAGCAGTGTTCGATTATTGTTGAAAATCGAAGGCGCGTTATGTTATACGCAACGTTGTGTTATACACGCTCCAACGCGTTATACAATTATTCAATTTTTTTTTTGTTTAAAAAATAGTTTCCGGAGTGTTTAAAAAAAAATATAAATATTTATAAATTCAACAAACCGTCACACTCTTTTATTCTACGTGCTTTGTGGCGTAAATTTTAATAAGCCACAATAAAAGTGTATACGTGCTATCGTGCGCGCGCCTCTTTGTCTTCGCCCATGTACACATTACAGAAACGCATTTTCTCGATCGCCGCGCGCAACGGAAGAATTCGAACGAATTGAAAAAAATGTGATTTATTGTTTTGTCTTTTTCGATTAATTTTCAACGTCTGGTTGCATTTTCGCGTGTATAATATCTCGCTGTGAATGTTTCGAGAACAGTCTTACCTGTTATTATTGAATTTTATGGATATCTGCTGCAGGGCTGCTCGTATTACATGCGTTTCGGATCGTTTTGTCGCCTCGAAATTTTGCCTTCGCAAATTTTCTGACCAGTTGTTCGTTGATTATTTTTTCGGGTTAGCACAAGCATATTATACAGTAAAAAAAAAAAAAACCCCATAATCAAAGACTACTGAAAATATAAAAATATTATTATTTCGTAGATAACTATATCCAAAAAATAGTAATTTTCAACGATTTCACAAAACGATAGCCGAGCAAACGCGCCGACTTTTAATACAGTCTACGGCAGTAAAATTTTTGATTCTTAGCGATATAGCCGAGGAAGCTAGTGGTTTTAGAGTGCTCCGACGATTTCTACGTGCAGTACCTATACTTTTAAAAAATTGGGATAGTACTTTAGACGGGTAATTTATCGATTTTATCAACAGTTTTTTAACGCGACGTGAAAAGCCACCGAAAAATTGTGAAAAACCGTCAAAAACGGCATTTTGTCAACAACGCGTATTTGCACCATAGATTCAATCATCGAGGAAATTTTAGACAATCACTTTACTATACAACTTCGAAAAAAATTTCAAAAAAAGTTTCGTTTAATTCGTAGCCATTTTCAGATTTTTCATTCATAAATGGGTTAATTTTGGGTTTTTTGACTTGTACGCAACGTCAGTCGTAAGTTGCTCTAACTACGTAACAAGCATTTTGAAGATTGCACAATTTTCTGATCCACCGATATCGGTTTTATGATGACGTGTTTCATTAAAATCGAGTACACGTAGTTATTTTTCGGTAATTTCGAAAATTCTATTGTCTCGAAAACAAAAATTTAACCTCGCGCTGTAGAACTACGGGAAAAAAAAATTCAAATTTAACAATACGAATAATTCGTATTGTTAAATTTGGGTTTCGCCAGGACGTTTACCTGATAACCGAGCTCGCTCACAATCGTTTTTTTCGAAGGCAACGATTGTTTTCAAACAATACGTTTCAACCTTTGCGAACCAGTGACCCAACCACCCGAAACGTAGTCGCCGCTCCGTCAAACTACCCGCGCGACCCAGAGTGATGTTTTTAAATTCGATTATAACGCGTTGATTGAAAACAACAATTAGAACACGACGGGTGGTGTTGGCGCGTTTTCGACAGTTTGTTTTTTAACCTCATGAATTTTTTGCAAACTCGAAGTTTATTCGTCACCGGCATTTTCGATATGTCGATCGGAACTCGTCGATAGCCGCCGGGTTATTATACTCGAATTAAAAACGTTTTGAGTATAACAACATCGTTTTCGTTATTCTTCAAGCGGCTACTGCGTGTATATATATAATGTATTTTGTACAACATTGATCGTTCGGTTTCGTTTTCAGCGGTCAATACCGGTTTTGACTACCTGGGGAGAAGGTCGTACACGATGCAAAAAACGCCGTAGCCACTGCAGCGTGAGAGACCGGTTTTATATGTTATGTTGTGACGTCGTCGGCTGCCGGTGAATGGGACGAGGAAAAAAAAAAACCTATAAAAAGTCAAATGGTAATGTCAATTTCAACGACATCCTAGCCACTTATTGTTAAAAAATGACGACTGTTATCACTGACCAGCCGGTAACTGTGATTTTCGTCCGCGAACGGACGCAAACGTTTGGAAAAGAAAAAACGATACGATATCAAAACGCAAAATAGGGTACCATAATTCATGTACAGTAAATGTGCAAAAGATGTCGAGAGATGGGTATTTATTATGTTGTTGTCGCGGCGACGGGTCTTAAGGAGGAATATTTCAACCATTTTTTTTTTTTTTTTTGGTTAAATGGAGTTTAATCAAGTATACCAATACTATACTAGGCAATACTAGGCTTACTAGATGAACCTAAACGGTGTTTTGTATTTCGATGCATTGTTTTTATACAATGACGTGGTTTTTTTGTTTTTCTGTCAACAACTTTTTGATTTAAACGTCAAAAATAAAAATCGAGAATTTTACGGCGAAAAATTTGAAATTTTCCGGTTTTTAATGATGCGAGTATAGAAAGCGCGCTCGTCACGTCGGATAAAAGTCGGGCTATGTATTTTATTTGAAGGAATTTTTTTTATGTTTTGATTATTTTCTGATTTGCGTGCCGAAAATGGCGAAATGGTCAGGTCCGTGTGTCGTCAGAACGGCTGTACCAATTAAACGGGTTTTTGAAAAATTATTACTTGTCGTTTTCAAACTTTTATGTACTTAATTAACTTAGTAATTGTATAATTATCACTCTTTTTTTTAATCTCCCGATGTCGGTTTTAAAATTTTTAACGACATATTTCATTAAAACCGCGTATTAGTAACTCCGTGATTTCGAAAACGATCATCCTGTTGTTTTGGAATTTGTAACGAACATCTATGTGTCTCTTGTACTGTGGAACTACGAAAAAATTTTCAAAATTCGGTTTTAATTTTTACCTTTTTTCGTTTGTGCAACTAAAATCGTACATATTTTCTCCTCGAATAACGAATGGTTTGAAATTTTCACACGCTATTTAAATTAAGTGGACACGTTTTTCGGAATTTTTCAACCGTTTTTCATTTTTTTTCACCGTTACCGCGTCGTATACCGTACCCAGCCGAGCTCGCTCAGTGCCGTATTTTCGTAGGCAATGTATTTTATCGTCGCTTTCAGGTACAAAATAATAAGTTTCAACCGCGACTTGGAAACCACGTAGATATAGATATCCACCCAGTCGCCGATCCGTCAAACCAGTACTGGTTTGACCCACGCGACAGCCCGAGTGATCAGCCGGCTTTTCGCGTACGACGTTCACATTTTTCGGTGTAGAACGCTTAAAATTTCACGGGCTAATTTGCACCAAACGACGAGCCATCCGAATCACGTAGACCGCGTTCATTCACGAAAAAAACATATCGTTTTATGAATTAATCGTAATGTCGTGCGGCTGTAAACAAAGTTTATTACAAACGTCGATATTAATACAGCGAACACCGCGGACAGTAAAAAAAAAATGCGCGTAGTATGTATCGCCGTAACGGAGAACCTATGGAACGTCTGCGGACAAAATAACAACGATGTTCGTTTTCGCCGTTGTTACTATATTAATAATAATCATCACATGTTCTTAACGGTTTCGATAAAAGATAAATAAAAAAAAACCGACAAGAAAAAAACGCCGAAATACCAACGTCTACGTCGCGTGTGTGGTTTCACGCTTCGGGTGGGTCGCTACAGAAGTTTGGACGCGTTGTTTTATGTGTCTGATGGCGATAAGTCAGTCGCGTTGCCTTCGAAAATACGATTCTCAGTTGCCTGTCGCGGTAAAAACGAGTTCTACATTATGAAAAAACTTTTATCGAAACAGTATGTTTTTTGCTGTTTTAGTGCTGTGTAAAAGTTTCAGCTCGGTCCGATATTTGTTATGATCATAAAAAAAATCTAAATCGACGTGTAAAAAACGCGTTCCCCGTAATCATTCGCTCCCGATACGCGGCCGCCCCGAGTTCAGCGGGTTATTACGGCCGAATAACGACGTGAAATCGGCTGTAATCCGCGCGAACCGATTATCGAAATTATTTGACCGCATGACGTGTTTAGACCGTATCGAAGTATAAAAGCTATAAGTGACTGCCGTAAAACTTCAAAGTTCTCCATATCCGATCGAAATTCCAGCAGTAAACTCGTCAAGTTGACGACGCACGGAGCGATTTCGAAAATCGGTTCTCGTTTTTCGCTCCAAGTATACCCGCGTCTCGGGTCCCGTCTCTCGTGGTGTCACGCGTTAAAATCGGTGCGTCCTTTCGACCGTGGAAATAGAGAGAAAAAAACATCGTAAAAACGGTCCGCCCAAGGCTCGGGGAATCTATAAGAAAAAAGCCCTCACCGCGCGACGTCGCACTTGGGCCTTCTACACACGAAGCTATTCTTTAGAAACTAATTACTAACGCTAATAACTTTATTATTTGTTTAGACGCTTGAGGTGCGCGGCATCATTTGGTGCTGCCTACGCGATCGCGGGCGCATCGATCGGCTCGCGAAAAACTCCACGTGCGTACACCGCGTCCGACTGTTCTCCGGTGGAGTTATTTTTAACCGGGCGAAAAACGTAAATTGTATTCTCTCCCGTTCCGAAACGTGTAATACGCGGGCAGATAAAAGAGACGTAAACGATGTACAAATTTAAAAACACACACGCGTTCTTCGTTTCGCTCGGAATCTAAAAAAATCAAAACTATCGCGTTGTGTGTGTGTTATGCGCCCGTATTATGTATGTACGATGCCGAGCGCGCGCACATGCCGATTACTTACACCCGGTCGCGTATTTACAATCCCTGCGCGGTCGCAGCGCCGTTACACGGTTTTGTGCGCGTTTAACGGCCAATTTCAAGATGCTTTCAAAGAACGAACGGCGGTGGCGAACGCGGGGGTCCAAAACACCTCGCGAAGCAGCGCAAAGTACATTCGAAATTGTGCGCACATTTCAAACTCAAGGTTAAACCGTATAGTTTTTTCTAACATTCAAAAACCTCCTCCGAAATGTTTTCCCGCGTTAAGGTCCGTGTTGTAATTGGACAATCGCGCTTATCATCGCGGTGTACAAACCGTATTTTCAAACGCCATAACGATTTATATACCCGATTTATGTATATAACCCTGTAATAACGCGATACGTATTTTTAAGCAGCAGCTTTGTCGCGGCGTAACCGGGATCACGCGGCCGGCGGGTTTTTGTCAATGCGCTACCGGGGCCGCGTCGTGGAAGGGAGATCCGCCATGGCCGTCGTCGACCACCGCAAGCGGTTATTGAACCGCCGCCGCCGCCGCCGCCGCCGCCGACGCCGACGACGACGACGACGACGACATGTGTTATCGTATTTTTAGAGACCCTCCGTGTCCGTCCGCGTGCGCGCAGTCCACCTCCCGCCCGATGCACCGGGACCACGTGAGCGGTACCGCCGCCGTGCAACAGACGTACACGGCCCCCCCCCAGTTTACGATCAATTATCTATTATTGTTATTATTGTGTGATTACAACGGCGACCGGTGTTACGCGCGGTGAAAAAAACGTTTAAAGACGCGCCGGTGTTGACAGGGACGGAACGAGACTGTCACGCGCGCGCGTGTTTGTCCGCGCCGGGACAGAGCTAGAGAGCCGAACGGAACGGGACGAAACGCGGAATAATGGGACGGGCGAAAAAGCGGCTCTTGAACTGGGAACGAACCCGCGGGCGTGTTGGACGGACGTGTTGGACGGACGTGTTGGACGACACACGACGGGAGGGCGACGAACGTAACGGAACGGGCTGTGTCGAAGAGTGTGTGGACAAAGGGGACGGCATATCCTTATGGCATTAAGCGGAAACGGTACGATATCACGGCGTCTCGGGTGCGTTTCGTGTGCGACAAGTATGTGAGTATTGTCGCGGTATAAGGTCGAAAGGGGGGTAGCACGAGTTTGACGGGAGAGAGACAAAACTGGGGCAGTGAGAAGACCATTGGGTCGCGGGCATAAAAGTTAAGGGAAAGAGTGGAGCGGGACCGACGAGGAGATGAATACGATTGATAATCGTGCTGTAATAGTGCGCGAATGGAACGATCGTGGCGCCGCACACTTCACTTTTTACAGGGGTATTATTAGCTACCCGACGACCCCAAGTTGTCCGCGGTTCCCAAGAACTCCCTTTTTACGCGCGCCACACCGACTGGAGTGGTGCACCGCGGGACGAGGCCCCAAATGGTCGGGAGGACGGCGAGAAAGACAACGCAAGGTTGTACGCGATGTTTTTGACGGTCGGAGGATAATTTGGATTGATGGGAAAAGGAGCCGCGGGAGAATGCGCTGGACAGGCGAGATAAAAACCATCGGAGGACGCCGTCAGGTTTGGTTAAAAATCGCAAGCGCTGGAAGGAGATTGTTGTCGCCAATATCGATTGAAGGGTCACCTGAATTCCGTTTTGTGGACTTAGGAAGAACATTTTTATGAGTTCCACAGACGAATTCGCGTCTACATTGTCGTCGCAACAGTGTGCTGTACCACGACATCACGACGAAAATCAAAAAAAAAAAGCAAGCAGGGATCATTCTGGGTCGCGCGGGTAGTTATACGACTGAACGCTTCGGGTGGAAGCACTAGCTTAGCAGTTCAAACGCATTACGTGATATCCAACCCGTTGCCGTCGAAAATACGATTCTGAGCGGTCGTCCAGCACACGTCCTGGTAAAAAAACGAATTAAAACATTTATCCAATCTGTATTCGTCCTACTATATTGTGACGTGTTTCGCCTCGGTCCGATCTTTATTTTGGACGATCGGAAAAGAAAAGTTATAGCGTGTACGTAGAATTCGGTGCACCGTTTCGGTAGAAATTTTCGTTAAGAGTGTAAAAAACGTTTGCCGTAGTTTTTAACGGTTTCGGTGAAATTTCACCGACTTTTTGGTCGATGGTAACTTTTTCAATTTTGAACTTTCAAACAAACCACCCGTCGACAGTTAGAGAGACCTTTCATTCATACAGGTGTTCGACGTAAAAATCGAAGCGTTAAAAGTGTTTGCAGAGAAAAAAAAAAAAAAGAAACAAATAATACGTCTATAAAAATCTTGAAACCGGTAGATTCGAAAAACCGTGTACGTAGCTAGAGTGACGTACGGCTGACGTCGCAAAAAACCCAAAATTAACCCGTTTGTCAACGAAAAACCTCAAAACCTCTAAACGACTGTAATAGCCTAAAATCCGTCGAGACTTTTTGAAATGTTTTTCGTACACCACGATGAAATTTAAGATGAAATTCTATGTAGAATAGCGCAAGCGAAGAGGGCTTTCCAGAATAGAAAACACCTACTAACCACCGATAGTATGGACTTAGGAAAAGGTTCTTAAAAATATATATATATTGCCTTATATGGCCGTGAAACGTGGACAATCAGTGCAATAGAGAAAAGAAAACTAGAGGCCTTCGAAATGTGGCGTTATCGTAAAATGAATTAAATGTGGATCGATAGAATGAAGCAGTACTAAATAGAATAAAAGAAAATACTATGGCATACCATAAAAGTGAGAAGAGCTAAAACGATAGGACATCGCCATGAGAGTATAACCGTCATGGAAGGCGACGTTGAAGGCCATATAGGAAGAGGAAGACCAAGGATATGAAGCAAATAATAAGTGACACGGGGAAGAATAGTCGTAATGGACTAAAGGAATTGAGTAATAAATAGGAAAGCGTGGAGAACTGCAGCAAACCAAATCTAAGGAGACTGGAAGAAGACACCACGATGGCACACTACTATCGTCCAAAGTATGACAAGACTAACCTCGACGTTTCGAAATATTCGGGTGAAGTAACGCGCTACGTTCTATCGACGAAATGCCGTTTTTCACACAACGTTTCGGTTAGGTTTTCGCCCGTCGTGAAAATCGAAAAACCACACGTATCAGCGTCCACATCCGATTCGTGGTGCACCCTTTTCTGGTAGAAATTTCGTAAAAAAGTGTACAAAAAAAAACGCGGCTGCAGCGTCGTTTGTAGCGAATCCGTTGTGCGCAAAAGTGATCGCGCCCGCCCACGAACGGCTCCGCGCACGATACGTATAGCGAATCGACCCGTAATAATAATATAATTAACCCGTTATTATGTCGAGGAGCGAACAATAATTACATCCTACTGCGCTGACGTTTTTGTGGAAAAAAAAAAAAGGAAGAAAAAGAGAGTTGGTGTGCGTACGAGTTTTACGAAACGTTATTATGTACGGCGAAGAAACCGGCCGGGTTGCAGACGGCGTCTGGGGGATCGGATTCCACACGGAGGGGTGGTGGTGCTCTCCACACACAGAGAGAGAGGTGCAACCCGGTGCAACCGATTCTTTTACAGAATATTATAGGAGACAGATGTATAATATTGTTGTTGTTGTTCGATGTCTGCGTGGTGTTCCGTCTAGACGTGTGCGAGTGTGTGCCGGTCCGGGTCTTATACATATATAACAACGATAATATTTTAGTCGATCGTTGCGCGGTCGCCTCCGGTTACAACCTTATCGGTTGTGGTATATACCGTTCGCGCCGTCTCTATATACGTGTATATCGTGTTATTGTATCAAACCATCTGTCCCGGTCGTCGTCTTGCCGGTGAGCGCACGCGCGCGCACACGCGGACGGTGTGATATCGTAATATTCGTAATTCGAACGAGACCCAACGAAATGTGTTCATAAAAAAAAAATAGCAGCCGCTTAAAAAATGACCGACATATTTATTATTCGACGAACTTTTATACAACGAATTCGCGAAAACGCTTTCCGACTAGACATAGAAATCGTGACCGCGGAAATTTTTTTGGTTAGGTCCTAACCTAACCTCGCGTCAAGTTTTCAAAACTTGCGGAAACTGTCGTAGTAAAATGAAAATTTTTGGAGAATCCCGTACTCGAAATTCTTTGTTCGCGTCTCACGTTTTTCAATATCGTTTAGTAGTTGTCCCGAACTATTCGGTCGGACGTTACGGCGAAAAATAACTATAAATCGACGTGTATAAAAAACACGCGTTCGTCTCCGCGGTTTCACGACCGTAACTATTTCAATCCCCTCAAAGTAACCACCCAGCCAGTCTTTTGAGAGCACCTCACAGAAAAGGCGTGTGTACACTGACTTACTTACAAAAAAAATGTACGATTTTTGCTGTGTAAAACGTGGTTCGCAGGAATGGGGAAAAAAAATTAAAACGTCGTTGTAAAAACGATATATTATTATTCTTTGCTGCGAATCACAATAACGATGATATTCCGCAGGCGACCGGAAATCCGTAGACACACACGATCGTCGTCGTGACCGCGCGCACGTGTCGCGTGGTTGTGCGTGCGTTTGTTCTGGCCACACGTTTATAGTGACGTTACGAAATTGTTGAGATCGAACTTTTTAAAATTTAATTCGAACCGTATTCAACTGAAACAACGAACTTTATAAGAAAAAAAAAATACAATCGCTTATGCCGAACAATGTCTCTACAGTTTACTGAGTAGTAGGTACCCTGTTAAACACAATTTTGAAAACAAGTCCGAGTAAAAATTCTTTTTATCGTATTTCGACGAGTTATATAGGTTCAAATTTTTTTTTGGTTCGATGTTCCAAATATTTCTGATTTTTGTTCGGTTCTCTGATGCGGTAATGGCCATTTTTTTAATGTTTCTTTTTTAAAAAACGCGTTTAAAGGCATTCGATAAGAAGAAATAGTAGCGAAACTACTTTGGTTTACGTGGGTTTTTCACTTCAATTATATTATTATGTTTCGTATAAATATATCGAACAAAGTTTGCCGTCAGCGTGTGCGTTATACCGTTGCAACTTTGGCACATTTTTTTTTAAATAACATTATAATATATATATACTATCGCGACACGAGCATATTTTACTATTTCAAGGTTAAACGGCTTCAATTTTTCAAAAATCGATCTCGTGCAACGTATTAACGAATACCATTTGCGAACTGTGTGCGTTTCTTATGATACTTATTTTCGTGAAAGAAATGAAGACCGTACGGTGACAATTCATTCATAACACGTCCTACGATCGAGATGCTCGCGATTTCGCGGTCGCCGCGGCCAAACACCATATTTATTATCTATATTTAAATCGTACATCAGCGTTTTTTTGTTATTCATCGACTGTTTAAAACGCGATGTAATATTCGTCGTTCGTAAAATCGTTTTTTAAAAAAGTGCGACTCGATACAATCATTACGGTACGAAATCGTGAAACGAACGACTTGTTTTGCGCCAGTCCGCGAATCATATCAAGCTGTCGTTGGGCGATTTAACAGAAAATTTTTTTCTCTTCAAGTTTTTTTGAACTGCGTTGTTGAAATTGTCGTAATTTCACGATTAACTTTTTTTTTTTCAATGATCCAAAAAAAAGCACTCGATGACGGCGTTTTTCGAAACCAAAATCGTTTACCGAGATTTTTGTTTATTAGCCGCTGCAGAAATAACGTACGATAAACGCGCTGTGGCTCGACGGTAATTACTGTACCGGATATTGCGTTGTACCAACGTGTTTGTTCAAACGCTGAAATCGTTTCGCCATGATGTATATTTTAAAAATGCGCTCAAAACTATCGATAATTGTTTGCCAAAACGTGTATAAATCACGTAAACACAGCGGATTCACGCTGTATACAATACAATATTAGTGGTATCACGATAATAATAATTTCATTTTGCACCGCGTAAAGAGTGAGAGAATTTCTCAACAGGTACTTTACGCGCGTAGTCTTCGAAAATAGATTTCGACGAAACGTAATATAATGTAACGCGACGAAAACAAGTTCAAACGAATCGCAATAATTATTATTATACGTGTTGCCGCGGTCGAACAGCCGTATAGTGCTTATAATACCAACTCCGATAAAAGGTTTTTTTAATATTTTTTTTTTTTTAGAATAAATTACGGTTTCGCAACAGCGTTTTTATCGCGTGTGTTTAACGGTATGTGTTCACCACGAGTCGTGCGCGTGAACACGACGGCGAAAAAAATGAAAAAAAAATTGTAGGTACGCATTACATTATTATGTTATGTTGATGTTGATACGCTGTGCGTTTTTTTTTCGTCGTTGACGATATTAAAAAACGATACATTATTATTGTAGAATACCGCGTCGGTAAAATTGTCATCACTAGGTAATATTGTTTTATTGTTTTTTTGAAAACGCACGTAAAAAACACTCGCGCGGACGGTGTTTGACGCCGCGGGTGGACGACACGCCACGGTTTCGGAAGATTTCGCAATAAAAGTCGAAAATGTGCGAGCCAACGGAAATAACGATTCCGAGCTCGGTTAAACTATAGAAATCGTCCGGTAACGAATTCGGCTTTTTATCAGGCGCTAGAATGTTAAAAGTGAAAACGGTTTAAAATCGTTAAGAATCTTAATTTTATCGCCGTGAAAGAATCGTTTTAAAATTGATTCAACGATATCGAATACAACGGAGTAACGTGTTCCGTTATTCTCCTAAAAGTCGGAATCGCTTTACACAACTGCAGTGCACCATCACGAACAAAATAACACCGATTTTCAATACCTTTTTTTTTACACGCGTTCCGAATCTACGAAGCGGTTTTTTTTATTCAGATAACAAATTATGTATTGCATAACGTGTTCGAATGTTAAACAACAAACTCGTGTGAATAACGAATTTTTTTTTCCGAAAAAGTCTCACCGATTTTCGATAACCTTAAACAACTACATACACACAGGACAACGGGTTTTAATGTCGAGTTTTAGCCTATTCCGATCGTTATTGCGGAAGATACGGCCGAAAATCAAAACCGATAACGTCAAAAACACGTTGGCGGTAATTTTCAACGTTTTTACCTTGCTCAGTATTTTGACTTTTTTTTTTAGACGCTTAAGTCTACGACCCCGCCAACGACGAAGAGTAATTGCGTGTGTCCGGAAATTCTCATATGACAAACATTTAAAAATTAACCGTTTATCAGTATTAACGGACTTTCGTGCACAGTTTTTACCGTCAATAATAATTCGACTCGACGCGTCGTTAGTTCTTATCTCGTTATAACGACACTCGTGTTAACGACATGTTTTTTTTGTATTTTTTATATCGCTCGCCGAGCGTTTAATTAGCGAGAAAATATGCGTCAAGTATACACGAAAAATACGACGGGCGTCGCAGAAAAAGAAAAAAAATCGCACTACCTATTTGTACTCGCGCGTGTTTGTGAAACAGAGTAAAGTGTATGTTATTTGAAATTCGTATTTTGAAACATTTTAAGTTTGCGGTTTTTTCGAAATATTCCTACAATGTTGTAAAAGTTATTGGGTACAACGTTATCGTGTCTTTATTCTACGGTCGTGTGTTTCGCATACAATGTACATTCGTCGTAATCTGTTGGCCACCTGATAACACAAAAAAACTGCGGCTAACCCCGCCGAACGGGTCCTTACCGCCTGTACGACATTAAAACTAACTGATAACAATTTAAAATCCTCCTAGTGTTGAAAGCGCACAAAAATCAAAACACTTAACGCACTATTAAGTGTACAGTTAAAAATTGTAAAACATCGGATATTGCGCCAGTAATTTGGACGACAAAATGTGTTTCACCAGCAGACGGAATACGCGCGTGAGACACCGGTCCGACTCGTGCCGCAGTTTTTCAAACATAAAAAATTTACTCGATTCGTTTCAACGCAGTGCAGTCAATGAGATTTCTTTGAATTTTACAACCCTGAACTACGCACGATATAAGAGCAGAGAAACACTCTGTAGGATATTTGAACGACACTGTATTACATTTTGTGCGCGGTTCAATCATTACGACACGTTTTTATGCTTTACACAGACTGAATTACCAAAATATATTTAAGGACATTTTTTTTCAAACGTTTTTCACTCCGTAGGTGTTTTGGAACGTTTATCACCGCGAACCGTATTGCTCGAACTCGTTAATCGTAAAATTAAAACACACGCGCCGTTATTAACACAATAATTTTCTGTAATATATACATTTATAATACGCGCTGTATGAAACGACTTGCGACGTGTTTTGTCCGAGCCGAATAAATCAAAATTTTATATCGTCTGTACCCCGGCGTTGCGCACCGCGAAGAAATTAACAACGTAGTGTATTGTTTACTGTCGTAAAAATTGATTGTGATAATAATATACTATAATAAAATTATTAAACTGGCGTATTTATTTGAAAAAAAGAAAAAACTCGATAGCAAACCTGCGCTGTAATACAGACGATTTTTGTGGCGCGATATATTATAATATAATAACGACGAGGCAACGCGTTGTAACGAATTATTATTATTTCGTTGGTAAAAAATTAAAACGATATAACATTTAATTGATATTTGCACATACGTACCGACAAAACATTTGAGTTTTTACAATCGTTAGTTTTTGTAATATTGCGTTTCTTCGAAAACGGATGACGTTAAAATATATTTCCGATTTTTACAAATATTCCTGTTTACGATCATAGGGTGTATAACACAATACAATTACACTCGCGCAATTTGAACGAATGAACGCGAAATTATAATTATTTCGCATGTTATTGTGTTGTATAATACACTATATTTCGATTCGATTGAAAATAATAAAGTCGGCTTTAGACCGCGCGGGTCACTGGTTCGGAAGTTGTGGACGTATCGATCAATATCCGAAAGCGACGATTAATCGTTGCCTTCGAAAGAACGATTCCGAGCGAGCTCAGTGGTCTGTATATGCAGTGCGGGTAAATTTTTAACCGAAAATTTTCGAAATCACTTAGAAATCGTATCGAACCTATTGTATCTTACCCGTTTGAATGTTACGTACGAGAGTTTCAGCATCGTGCGATCGTTTTGGATGTCACGGTGGTCGGAAAATGATCCGACGCCGGATTTGTCGGTTTCGCAATTTTCGTCACAATAACTCAGAAAACAATCAGAATTTTGAAAAATTCTTCAAATACAACAAAATTCAAAGTCGAAACGCCAACCTTATGTGGTACTTTATTGCAAGCACTCGTTCTACGCCCCGCGAAAACGTCGGAATCTGAAAATATTCTCTTCTTTTTCGGGTAAAACTCAAAAAGTAAGCTAAAAAAACAAAAAATGCTTCGACCAAACAGTACTACCGCCGGAGTTCGTAGACCTTTCTACTTCGTTAACTTCGTACATGACCACCTTCACTCGTGTACCGTCTAAATCCAAGAGCGATTGCGTGTACACCACATTAGTAGATGAAAAGGAGTTTTCGATTTTTACTACCTAATAAAAAAGAACGATCGCGTTAAAACGCACGGTTATTGTACATTGTTCTCGTGCGTGGAGTATTATATTTCTACGTAAGCTGTTATTACACGTTATAACATACCGCGGTGGCCGGCACTGTGTAACACTTATTGTTTTTTAGACGTTTTCACAATATAATAATATCGACGACTCGTTGATTAATGGAAAGAAAATATTTTTTTTCCATGTAATTCGATACACGTCGTTCACCGGCACGTATATTAAAACAATAAAACAATAATTAGTACTTGCGCAACAATAATATATACATGATAAGCGAGTATAATAAATAAAAAGTACACGCGGCACGACGTATAATACCTACGGAAAGGTGGTTTTTTTTAGAATACGTTTAATCAGCTGTTTACCTACTTATTGTTCCACGGATTAACTTTTAAACGGTGTCGCATTGCCGTAGGTACTCTTGTCTTTTCTACTAACGATTTTTTTTTTCTTTTCGATACGTATCGATTTCGAGAGAGTAAAAATGCGACAGATTTATTATGCTTACACGAGGAAAAATCCGATTTTTCCGCCACAGTTACGAGGACGGAGGAACAGCACAAAACTATACGTCATATTTGGTTTTCCAAATATTTTGAAACGAAAGTAACTCGTTCGATTTTTTTTGTCGGAATAGTGTTGTGATTTCGAGAAAAACACTAAATCTCTATTCCAATACATATTTACTTGGGTCCGAAAATAATGCGTTTTACGGGTCAACGCTAATACACCGTGACTATTGAGTAAGAAGATTCGGGAGGGTCTCCAAATTGTTCTCTTTTTTTTTTTAGAAATGCATTTTTGTCCGTCAAAATAAGAAGAACTCCAATTATAAAAAATGTTTTCTCGGAATTACTACCTGGCATCGGTTAAGTGCGTTTAGTCCGCTGCAGGTATGCATAGTGTTTTTGTGAGATATTTTACTCGCAAAATCTCGCTTAAAATAATCATACACGATCGTTCTCCTCGCAGCGGAGAATTCGTCGGGGTTAACATTTGAATTTTTATACGGTTTTTGGGTAACGTTCGTGGGTAAAAAAAGAGAAACGAAAGCGTTCACACACGATTAGTTGCGGCGGTTTCGCGTTGAATTCGTTCACCACGCGCGGTCGACGTGATTTTTTTCTCATTCTCGCCGTATTTGTCGCGCGGGTAAAATAATTAAAAACGCAGTGCACATACGAGGTAAAATAACGACGCAAAAAAAAATAACGTAAAAGAGGTGATAGATAAATGTTAGACGATCAAAACGATTCAAAGACGTGTAATACACGACGTCGTTTTTACGAGCTCCCGAAGGTTCTCTTTTTACAACTGCATTTTCCCGCTACCGCCGCCACGAGTGTGCAGTGTCACACAAAATTAGTTTTTACATTCGACGCGAAACGCGTGGAGAAGAGAACTTTGGTTTAAAAAAAAAACGATTTACTTTGGTCTCTTTTAATTTTTCGGTAAACCGTTTTTCTGTTCGACTAAAAGGCGCCTTACACAGGAGTGTGCAGGTGAGACCAACCGTTATAAACACGATCGGTTGAGGACGAGTAGGTGTTGCCGAATCGTTGCAGGGACTGTTATTACGCTTCGAGATTGTTTTTATAAACTATCGTTTTTTACTCTGAAATTCTACAACCTTTCACTTTTTGACACTCGTGCGGCCGCCCTGATTGTGCTTTTATAAATTCGCAAAAATAACGGCCGCGTTCTGACAGCTCGGACGTTCTTTTCTCGTTCGGACGAAACGATTCCGGTGAAAATAACGCGACTGCGCATGGTGGTGGTGTCCTCGTTTCGTCCGCAGAACACAGTTTGCCGGTGATGCCGTGCTCTCGAGAGAAATCCATTGTCCGTCGTTGGTACGTATATAAAAATGTACGTAACACAAAACGACTTGCAGACCTACCGGAATCGTATTATTATTTCCTTCGGTCCATCGCACGCGTCCCGTACGCGAGATAATATTTCGTCGATAACGGTGACAGCAATAATAATAATAGTAGTCGATTAATCACATTTTTGTGCACTACGAGTGCTTATGATAAAACCGAGCGAGTAAAAAAAAATGTCTTGTACGGTGGTACTCGCCAAACGCATCGGGGAATGAACAGAGCGATACGAACTCGTGTATGTGTTCTATTTTTATATCGACAGTGCCGATACCGGTAAAAAAAAAACAATTTATAAAACAACGACGGTAGTACTTAAAATATTGTTGTGGCTCGCGACGAAAAAACGCCGTTCGAGATTCCTCATTGTGTATTATAACGCGATCGGCGCGGCGCTGACTTTTAAGCGTAGACGAGATGGAAATTTTGATTTTTCTCTAGAAAACGCGTAATTTCGCATACCGTTTTGACCATATTACGATGTATAACCGTGTACGACACACGTTTGTGACCCGTACAGGATTTTTTTGATTCTTCAAAGCACGTTTTTTATTACAGACAAATATTGTTATACTAACTGTCCGGTATTTTTAAGTTTTGACGTACGTACGGTTCGCAGTGTACGCGTGTAGGCAATCTCTTAATCGTTAATTTTCCTAGATTTTATTCGACGGTTCAAACAAGCGTTTCGAATATTTTGTCGATTTTTTTTGTTTTTCGACATATTAAATTGTCATACTAAAATCCCCCGAACGGAGAACAGAAATTACACGTGATTTCGCTCGAACTTTTTTTTATCTTTGATTTTTTATCCGTATACGATGAGATGCGTTTTTGTGTCCGTTTAGACGCAACACTCGTATAATACGCGTAATTTAATTTCGTTCCGAGAGTAAAAATTATCCAATACTCGTTAATCAATTATATTTTTATGCTGCGACCAATTATAATAATATCCTTGTAGTCGTTATTTAATGACACCGATTTTATTATATATACTCGACTGTACCTAATTATAAAATTTGTAATGTCAAAACCGGACTTACACTCTTACCTGATATTATAATTTTTTCTATACGAGCGTTGTGTAAACTTTTTATACGTTTTTATTTATTTCCTGATTAATATGCATAATATAACATAACGCTTAGAATAATTATTAAACTCATTAAAACACCCAGATTGATCAAACGCGCACATACCGAAGTATTAATCGTCCAACCGTAATTTGACTACGTACCATAATCAATTCGCGTGTTTCAATATCGATTCGACGCTATAACGTCGTTTATACTTTTTCGCGGAAAACAAAATTTCTGATAGTAATTAGTACCTTTATTGACACTTGTTGATTATTCCGATCGATCGCGGTACTCGGAACGAAAACATTCGTTGGATACAGAGACGATTCCGGATGTTGCGTAAGACTGGGACAAAAAAATTAGCGTTTCTCAGTATTCTGTCACGTCTTTCACAAACTAGTCGACGAATTGAAACCGGATATTTTTGTTAATTTTGTATCGTCCGCATTGTTGATCATAATGTTTTTCTTACTTTTCTACGGTATATTTCATCAAAATTGAGTTGACGATCTGAAGATACGGTGAACAGCTGTGCGCATAACTAATCGGATGTATAAATCCGCCGGTTTGTTAAGAAAAGAAAAAAAATTCATTATGAGGGGAACGCCGCCACTGCTGCACACGATTTCATGAAAATCTGTTTGTTTCGAGATCCTCTCGAGGAGAGTTTACACGCGAGTAAACGAAATCGATTACCTACTATATATTTTGTTCGGTTTGCGCAATCGAAATAATTCGGTCGGGTACGATAAAATAGTGGCGAAAACGATACAGCCGGTCGTATTATGCACGTTTAGTACACAACGATAATTTTCATATAGCGGGTCATTAGGTGACGATTTATTATTTTTAACGATAACGTGTCTGCGTTCGATACAATTTTAAAATATACAACAAACATCTAAGCACGGCCACGTAACGCGCGTGTATAGAGTTAAAATAAAATAGGTACTTAAAAAAAAAAAACACATAAAAAACTGATCAAAACAGAAACAACAACCGACGTGCCGGTTGTACAGAGTACGCTATCGCGGCACGCGTTTTTCGGTGTATAAAAAATAAAAATTATCCACAACAATAGATATTATGGGTCAATCGTTTTGATTTTTATACACTATCGACGAGACGAGATAACGACGATTCATCCAACGTCTATAGTCGGTATCGTGTAAAATAGATAATAACTAGTGTTTCCTTTTTTTTTCTTTTCTGTTGCACAAAAGTCACTCACAGAAATCTAAACTTTTTTCACGTCCGCAAGTTACATTTTTTTCTAGTATTTCATTTTCCTCAAAACCATCAACCGAACGTACTGTTATCTGCCTCTATCCAACACTATTTGTCACATGTACTAATTTTCATTAAAACAGAATATTATACGGACAACGTATTTATTTTACACACGCTGCGAGGGATAAAATCGAATATTTTATGCGAGTATCTTAAAAAAAACGCTCGCCATTTTCCCTGTAAACGTGCGAGAGCGAATTTTCTTTCCTGAATTTTTATTCCAACTTTTCGTCACAGAAAAACCGAAACGTCGATCGATATTAAAATAATTATTGTGCCGTCGAGCGGATCGGTGCGCAGTGTGGGAGGCAGCAGCTGGTGCCCACGCAGTCGTGTAACAACGAATTAATAATAAATATAACACACAGAGGAGTATCGTATTTTACACGAGGTATATTACGAGGTTTACGATCCAAAAACCGTGTGTGATTATTGTTCGGGCAATATTACAACGAACAGTCAATAATGATACTGTTGTTTGATAAGATCGAGAAGCGATCGACGTGTTTATTACTATAATATGCTCCTGAAACCGTTCGATTGTAAAAAACGTTAAACGGTTAAAATTAATATTCGTTTAATAGATTTTATTGAACGTGCGCAAGTTTCCGGAGACGACGAAACTAACGTTAAAAGACGAACCGTCGGATCGTTTCAGCCCGTTTACAATACACTGTACTTGATAAAAATTACGATTTTTTTTTTCTTCTAAATTTTATCATCCCGTGGCACGCAATTTTTACGCGAAAATACCCGTGTAGGAGAGTGAAACGATTTGTGTGCCACACGTAAAAAGTGTTTTTTTTTAATTTCTTCCGATGTCATTGTACAGTGTAAAAACAGGATTTTAATCTATTATAAATGATGTACGGTTGTTACAAGATGTTCCACAGAGACAGCCGGGTATACGGGCGAAAATATATACGTGTTTTAATAACGCGTATTCGGTGTTTGATCGTGTTCGATTCGCAAATATTGCTTTACGAGTATATCGTACAGGAAGTAACGATAAAACAACGAACGAATTAATTATACAAAACTATTCTTTGTGTGTTGGCGGCTCGTTTGTGTCCTCAAATCGATCCGGATTCGCGAGATTGGCAACGAGCCCGACGATAGTATAAAACGTCCATACGACTATTATTATTATTGATTTACACGTGCGATACCTGTAATTATTATTTAAATATCGTTTCCTCCGGGCCTTGAGATTACGTTACCTAAAACTGCGCGCGGGTTACAAGCGCGATTTTTCTCGTGTTTACACGGTTTTATACATCTTAACTGTGTAAAGTGAGTGATCAAACCAATTGGCTGCATCGAACTAGAATGTAATGTTATATAGAATATAATGTTATAAAATTCTAGTTCGTCCCCGCGATAACGTCTTTTAAACGGATCCCTTTCGCCCGTTTCAGGATACAGGCTTTAGGTGCGTGCGACACAGGTCGATCCCCGCGGTAATCGGTCACCCGAGGGCCGGTCTTTTTTTTTCGCGTTTTCGTAATTTCGCGCCGTATTTCGTTCGCGGTTTTTTCTTCTTTTTTTTCCCGTCCGACACGTTCGACAAACGCGTTAGTTGTATCGGCAGACGATTAGGTTAGGGTTTCGGGCGTTTAAAAAAAAAAAATTTTACAGTCTTCTAATCGAGTGTAAACTTTTGGTTCGACGTTTATCAGACGTTAAAAACTCAATTACGTCTTTCGCGTCTGCACGACGTCGCGGAGATCGAATTTCAACGTTTTATAGCGTTTGTGCTGCAGTTCAACACTAACAATTTCCTATCGGTTTGAACCGGTTAAAATTTTTTTTTTTTAAAAAATCCTCTCTAATCGCGATGTAAACAACACGAGAAGAAACGAATTTCGAGTTTTTTCGAGTCATTTTTGGTGTGTTACAGAGACCATTATTATTCCCCGAACAGCCGTATTTTTATGTTTTTGTATTTAAGTCGTCGTCTCCCGCGGTGGCGCGCGTGTGTGAGAACGTTTCCGTGCGCTTTAAACCGTCGTCGTTCACGCGAACAACGACGGGAGAACATAACAAAAAAAAACAGACCGGGATACGAAAAAAATGCCCTCATCGTTTTCTCTTTCTTCATTTTTTTCCCCCTCGCGTATTCGTAACAAACGTTCGGTGTTCCGAGCGGAGGAACAATGCACTCGCGTAGGTTTCACGGGTTTTTTTTTCTAGATTCCGAGCGTAACGAAGAACGTTGTAATTTTTTTTGAACCGCTGTGAAAACATCACGGTAACTTTTACAACGCTACACACGCTTAGCTCCACTACGTTCGCCGCGCGGGGTACTTTGAGAGTAAGAAAAGACATTGAATTACGAAATATCAAGAAAACACGACGAAAATTACGTTTTCAAGCGATTTTTCGAAAACGTTTGAGGCCGCTGTTACTGAACTTTGGGCCGGCATCGTGACGCTTTATTTGAACATTTCAATCGAGTGATGCGAAATCAACGGAAAACGCTCCGCGATCGACTCGCGGAATTTTTCAACGTCGTTACTATCACCAGGAACGGTTAAAACGTAACGCGTCGGAATCATTTCGTCAACGTGTTTACATTTTTACTGTCATAAGGGAATATCGGAATGATTTGAGCCAAGTGCAAAACTTTGGGACCCGTCGAGTGCTGCTGCAGGTATGCGACCTCGCTCAGAACCGTACAATTTTCGCGCACAAGCGGTCCAGTTGTATCGCCAACAGACTTATAAAACGTTAAACCCAAAGCAGCGATGTCGCGCCACGCTCCAATCGGTCGTACCTAACTATTCGCGCAAAAAACCGGACGAAATATCGTGTTGTTTGTTTTTGAAATCGGTGTTTTGCCGTGTATTATTGCGATAACGGAAGTATAAAAATCGTTGATATCGTTGAGTTCGTATAGAAAAAAAAAAATCCGGCCGAAAGTCGTCCGATTGAGACGTTGATTTTCGACGGCTTTTTTTTTCGCGGCTTACAAAACCGAAAGGACTGGTTTCAGGAAACGATTTTTTTTTTTTTTTTTAACTTTGAGTAAAACCACGTAGTATCTATATTACCGTTGATTTTATGTGTTGTGTATATAAAATCAATGCTATTGCTTACTGCATTTGTTCACGTTTTGTACACTGCCGATGGCGCACGAGCCTGGTGGCAAACTTGTGTTTAGCGATGGCGTAACAATATATAACAGTCTGCTTGACCTTGATAATACACCGTACAACTTAATAATAACCATGCACGTATTAGTGCTCTCGTGATATAATAGTTACGATTTTTTTGTTTTAATAATAATTTTTTTTTTTTTTAAGACCAGCTAGCGTTTTTTTACATCTATATTGATATAACGGCGCACGCTTTGCACCGCGATAAAACCCAATATTATACACAGTGTTCCGCGAGTAAGACGGCAATAACACCTCGGAAAGTATTGAAAATAAAAATTTTCCGTGTGAAATATAGTCGTTTTTTTTTGTGTGTACAATCGTAAGACGGTTCTTATACACACTTTTACTGTATGTTGTGTTCGCGTAGTTTTTTAATGAATTTTGGTTAGGAAAAACGCAATTTTCGATAGAACACTCTACGATGGACAAGTTTCTAAAAATTCTGTCATCATTTACGATGCATTTAGGCGTAATAATTACGCCTAGTAACGGCGTTGACATAAATATTATTTGCAAACCGTTGGACACAGTTCTTAGAAACTCAAAAGTCGGTAACTAATCTAAAACGTACATACGGACTCCGGCGGTTGAAGATTTTTTTTGAAATTTCGCTTACACTTTCGGGTTGAAAGCAAAAACGAAATCGAGAATCTTACGGCGAAAAATTTGAAATTTATACATTCGTAACGACGTTTTGGGGTAAAAACAGTGACGTTGAACACCACACAAAAGTTTGGATTTTGACTATTTTATTAGTATATTTATTATTTTATTTTATTATTTTGATTATTTCAATTATTTTTTTTGATATGTTGATTATTTTCTGAGTTGTAATGTGCCGAAAACGACGAAAACGGCAACAGCTGCAATTTAGTTTTTTTCGCCATAATTACATCTCCGAAACACGACGATCGGGGTATAATCTGAAACTTTTACGCGTAATATTCAAATAGGTACGACACAGGTTTGATTCGAGTTGTTTCGAAAACTTTCGAGCCGAGTATACGACTTTGAAATGCTCGAAAAATTTACCAGAACCGCGCGTACCGGACGTCTGTCAATCTGTGCTCGCTCAGAATCGTTATTTCGACGGCAACGATTTACCGTCGCCCTCACATATCGAATGACACGTTTAAACCACAATTTCCGAGCCATCCGAAGCCGTAGTCGCTACTCCTTCGAACCGCCCACGCGACCCAGAGTGATCCCGGTATTTTTTTCTAACTATATATACATGTATACATTATCAACACTTTCTGAGATAATTATTGCTGTAACATCTAACTCGGAACATCCTGTACGTAGTATAACATAACTTTACGGGCCACTTCACTCGATATCTAAAGCAACGCGTCTAAGCACGGGTATAACGTTATATTGAATCAATAACGAAACGAATCAAGTACAATAATAACAATATATTTCACGAACAAAAACAATTCTGACAAAATAATATGGTGAACTGTACGTTTTTATTTACTCAAACGCAGATATTACAATCGTCGTGTTTGTACAACGAAAAAACCGCGACAAGTTAACAGCTATATTAGTGCGTGTACCAACTATTATATATTATCTATTTTTTAACTTCTACACCCATGTACGATGTCGAACATAATAAACATGACTACTTGTTGTTTTTTTTTTTGCTATTAAGACGCGTTCGTCGTTTTGAAAATACATAATATTCAATTGGAAAACAAAAAAAATTCCCGCAACATACACGATTTTCGTCATCACAGACACATCATAGACGAAATAAAGCTAAAAATTACACAATACTGTAATGTTATGTATACGATGTGAAACGCATGACGGTTTTTTAACAAATTATCGTACTCAATATCGTTTGCCACCGCGCGCTTTAAATAAAATTTCACTGGGATTTATATATAGAAAACAAAGAATTCTGAGCAAAACGATACTATTGATTATTGTTGTACGTCGTACTTAAAAATAATCATCAAAATACTATAAATTACGGTGTAAAACGTAGGAAAACTTGCGCATTTTCACCAAACAAAAAATAATCGTACGGTGAAATTGTTCGAACTTAGATAAAAAGTGTATTATATAAACAGGTATTTTCGTACGCATTCGAGCTTCCATAAAATAAATAAAAATACACTTGGGATTGAAGTTTACGCCGTATTTTTAACGGTATATAGATCGTACTGAGGCACAGTGCGCGAAGACTGCAGGAAATGTATATAGGTACACGAGAAAAGAAAAAAAGTATAACTAATCAGAATAATAAACAACGCGTCGGGTCTGCAATTCTAACGCTCGTCTCTCTTTTCGGTGTTTTTTTTATATTCAAAATAATTAATAAGTGTTCTCGCAACGTTCTCAGCATATTAAATTCTGTACTGTACAGCGCTCACGCTCGTTTCGTACACGAATAATTGTAAATATATTTGACTGCTTCGCGATAGTGTTCGCTCGCACAAAATCGTTTGAAATAATATTGTTATAATATTCGTAAAAAAATCATCGAGTTACTCGTGTTCAAGACGTTTTTCAAATTTTGAACGTTTTTTTTTTGTCGCGTCGTTCGCAGCGATCGCCGTTTCCGTTGGCCAGACGCTAATTCGGCAGATTTTTTGTGCGATAACGATTTACAAAAAAAAAATTGGAAAAAAGACCGGAAAAAATAATCCGAAACATCGTGTTCTGAAATCGATTAAAAAAAAATAAATTGTGAACCGCAGACGTCCGCGATGGCGTAACGATACATGGAAATATTGTATTACAGAGACAAAAGGCTGGGCGTTTACTTGTAAAAAGTTAAAACTAAACTAATTTTGATTAACTCGTTTAACTTAAATATTAAAATTTCAAAAGAAGGTATACGAGAAAAACTCTTCAAAGCGGAGGAAAATGTATCGTACTATATAGGTAAAAAAACCGTGCGAATTAGAAATATGAACTATTCTTTTTAGTCTATTATTTTTTTTCCGGTTGGTTAACTTTTAACAGTCGATTAAAATGAACACTTTTTTACGTTGTACAATTTATGATTCTGTATTGTTTTTACAATGACGTTTGTTATTGTGTTTTTCCTTTTTCTGTCGTCAACTTTTCGCGTAAAAGAAACGCTCCGATTTTCAAAGTCGGTAACTCTACTGATATCTACTGTACACCTAATATGGACTCGGGTGGTACTTTGCCAAAAAAAATTTGAAACTTCCCGGTTACGTTTTCGAGTAGAAGGAGTACACAAACCGCCGTAACGTTGATTACTACTCAAAAGTCGGTGTTTTGGCTTTAAATTTTATTTGAAGCATATTTTTTCGAAAAATTTCGATTGTTTTCCGTGTTGTGTGACGAAAATGGCGAATATGTGTATCGATTTAGTTAGTCGTAACGTCTTAAACGACGATCCCGAGACCTTTTACGTTTTAACGTTCGAACAGGAGGTGTACAGGTATTATATATAGTAGATGAATTCGAGTGATTCAAATTTTCCAGCCGAACTTTGAAATTCTCGAAAAACGCGTACCGGGACGCGACTGAATTCAGCTCGCTCAGAACGGTTTTTTCGAAGGTCCATACAGTCTCGTACCTACCTGTGTGTTCTTGAAAAAATTTAAAACAACGATAATATTACAAATATTGTTTCGTTATATTTTAATTATGTTCGAAACTAACGAGATATTTGAAAAAAAAAATATAATCTATGGCCGGAGTACATGCGACGAACGGGAGGAGGAGAGGCGGACGAGGAGTAAAACCGGTCGTGTGCCCCCCATCCGCCCCCCCCAAGCGACGACGGGTTTTCGTAGTCGAGGCGCACGCCCGGTAGCCGACGCCTCATTTACGTATATGTAATTATTATTATTAATCGCGTACGTGCCGCCGACACACGTAACAATAATTATAATGCGATCGTGATATTAATTTATAATGGTATTTTACAAATGGCGATAACACAACGAAACAAACACTTGGTCAAACTACGCGTCGTGTAAAAAAACGGCAGAGTAAAAAAACTTTATAAGCACCATAACGACGTGATATCGTAAACAAATACCGAGCGAATTGATTTTAAGTACTAGTACGCTTCAATTTCGTTTCAATAACTAGTATTTACCACACGTATAAAAACGTGCATAATTGAACCCGCCTTGAAAACGTATGGAAAAAAAGTCTATTGAAAAACGGCGTCACCTCGATTATAACAACGCACCGTGTTGTCGGAAAATTCTAAAAACATTCGCCGTGGTTTTTTTTTAGTTTAAAAATCATGTTCTCGTGGTGATAAAATTAATGGATTCCAAACAAACTGTTTTCACTGGTTTTTTACTCTGGCGCCTATAGCAGTATTGTATTTACTGGATAAATCTTCCGAAACAGTGACACAGCATCAAACTACCCGAGCGACCTATTCCGGCTCTTTCTTACAACAGCTTTTCGATTAGAGAGTCGGTAAATCTTCTAAAAGGTTTACGGTGCGCGCGTACTTTGGGATGAAACTTTTTTAGAAGTTGTTTTTCGTGTTCTACCCTTAAAAAAATAAAAAAATCAAGCATTTTTGCGGAGAAAATTTTGAAATTTTCAGGTTGACGTTTTCGCGTAGTAACCTCCGACCGTCACGTCGACGAATACCGCATAAAAGTTGGGATTTTGGGCTATTTTTTTCGGAGCAGCGTTTTTTGATGGTTTTACTGTTCTCCGTGTGGCCGAATACGACGAAAATGGCGAAACCGCCGAGCTTTGCCGTTAAATACGTTCAACGCTATTATAGTAACGTACACAGAAACGATTGAAAATACTGAAAAAACCAAGAAACCCTGATAATTTATTCTTATGCTATTTAAACTTTTCGAGTGTCGGTAATTACTAACATTATACTATACTATACTTAACTAATTACTAACATTATGTTATATTACTAAACGTTTTCCCCGTTGTTTTTGACTGTTGAGGCGATATCACTTCTCGAAAAACGTCCCAACATAATAATGTACGTAGTTACATTCGGCACACTGCTCGGTGTTGTTTCGAGACAAAGAACGGACGTGTTTTATCGAACCGTGATATAAATGATAAACAATTAATGTGTCTAAAATCAATCGAAGCAGCGTGTGATCGTGAAATTTGTCTATAAACTATTAACTATACGCGTGAAAATAAAAATGGCAACTGCGATCCCGCTGCTGCGTCATATTACCCCGGACAGCAGTTCGTACGTGCAGTTTTATACAATATGCAAATAACGTTGCACGTACAACTGGTTTTTCAAATTTGATATCGGACACGACTGTGCTGTGTAAAATAAACATTACTGTCGCACAGCGGTCGACGTTCGATTCTCGGTCTCGGAATGTCGCTCGGTATTTCGTTCCCCGTTTACGTGGAAATAAAAAACACCCGCTTCGTTTTATTTTTTCGTTTTTTCTCTTTTTAGATTCTGAGCGTTTCGATGTTTTTTTTTTCCTCCGTGATCAATTTCCCTGTTAAAAAAACGCTCCGATCTTAGGGAGACGGATAATTATCGATTCGAGACGGGTACCATGTCCGAGGAGTATTTCGATTGTTTTTGCGGCCAAATGCGAAAACGTCGAAACCTTTGAAATCCATTCGTACACGCGGTCATTGAGACGGGTTTAACGAGTTTGCCGCTGAGATTTCAACCGATCCGGGGAGCCGTGGAAATTTCGCGCGGCCCGGGGGAAATAGTCGATTATACGTAGCGAAAACTTTTTTTCAACCTTTTGTAACGCATCCGTAACCGATCGATTTACGTGAAAGTTTGAAAACGGCGAGGAATAATTTTTTTTATACACGATTTTCGCCGTTTCCGGCACACAATTCGAAAAATAATCGAGAAAAAAAAAACGCTTCGAATAAAATTATCTTTAACGCCGAAATCCCGACTTTTGTGCGGTGTATAACGACTTTACCCGTCGCGTTACAAACCGGAGAGTTTCAAATTTCTCGCCGTGAAATTCTCGTTTTTCGCGTAAAACTCCCAGAGAGAATACCTCAACCGAAGTACCGCCCGAGTCCACGGACCTCTCACTGGAGGAGGCACTGACTTTAAATATCCGAGCGTTCATTCTTTCGTTCCTTCTAATAGCTCCGTCACTCGGAATCTAAAATATTACGCGTAGTAACAGTAGTTTGCCGAGGCGAAAATACAATCACTCGAACGCTGCGCACAATATTCCAATCCATAATGGGCCTATTCATAATTTGTTTTACCGAAAAGTTTTATTCTAGCATCTTGTTCTCGCAGTTTCTTCTAATCGACGTCGAAGAAACGTTTTTATCGGGCCGGCCCGTAGTATCTCAACGTTTTACACACACGTTTCCGACGTAAAAGCGGGGAATTGGCTAAGCGTGTTCAAACAAACATCCGTGAACATAAAAATCGTGGCGACGATCCGTTCGAATTTTGAACGTAATACATGTGTTATCCATTGTTACGGTGAACAAGCGTACTTACTATTTTTGTGCGAGATATTTTTTTAAAACAATATTTTATTGTACGATATATATAGATATATATATATGTATATAGCGGATTTGTATACGACTAATAAATAACAATTAACGGCTATTTGGTCTCTGTGAACACACGACGTTTTGGTTCGCAGACGATTTATGAACGCCGCGCCGTAGGAACCGAACTGTAGTATAACGAGTGTTTGACGACGTCAATAATACGTATTATAATACGACACGTTTTTTTTATTTTTTTTCTCGCAGCAGACAAACAAAAACACGACATCATTATAGGTTTAATAATATTATTATATAAATATATGCTCGACCGCATCAATGGCGTGTTTACGAGCGGAGCAAGGGGGGCCACCGCCGTCACTCTCCTTCGAGTTTTTTAGATTCCGAGCGTCGTCGTCGTTAGCGGTGAACGTATTGTTTTTACAACGTGGTTTTTTGTTTTCTGTGATTATCGCTTTTTCCAGTGTAAAAAGAACGCTCCGGTTTTAACGTGCCCGCCACAAAAGACGGGCGCAATCGATTCGAGATGGTACTTTATTTGAAGCGATCCGAGTAGGCACATCGAAACACCGAATCGATAACAACACGTAAACGTGGCACGTCTGCCGTAATTAACGTTTCTCCTCGGTTTCACGACGTTTTCAGACGTCAACTGTCGAACGCGAGATCCATCACACACATAGTTCGTAGACCTTTCGCGTTAGAGGAGGTACTGACTTCGGAACATTCCTCGGGCAAAAAAAACGAAAAAATTGCCGTCAAAACAATACACGTACGTTAATTGTAGTAGAGGCGTACGTATAATATAGCTACATAATCTTTGGATTTCGGTTGGAAACGTTCGAGACGTAATCTCGTGCGATTTAGAATCTCGATCGCATAAAAACGTATGGTTTAAAATACGGGTTTCAATCGTCGTCGGACAGATCTTCTTCGGCCTCGACGTCTAGTTTCACTGATATTGTGGACTTGACTCGTGTTTAACTACACTGCGTTACACAAAGCCGGAGCAGCTAGAAAAAGCTTTAAATCGCGTTACAATTATGATATTGTCATCGTCGTTATCTAGGTCACACCGTGAGCGATTCATAATAATAATAATAATGTGCGTATTGTAATACGAACCTAATCATATTGTTTACACACGATTAAAAGCTGTTTTTGTTTATAAAAAAAAATACGAATTTTGTTCGTTTAAACTAATTATTGTCCCACTCACTATACATGTATATATATATTTACAGTTTGACTACTGACGGTCGCGTGTATAAACGCGTATAGTATTATGTTGAGTGTAAAACGCTATTTTTGTACATCAGAGAAAATCTTACACCACACAACGAATGAAACGATACGTATAAGCACTTTGTGTACTTTTCCGAAAACGGAACACATAACATTACGATGGTCTCGATAAAGTTCTCGGAAAAAAAAAGTATATATACTGGCCGGTGGAAAAATGTAATTTTCGATTTTCCGCAAGTATTTTATCCTTGCCAAGCGGAGAAATGTAAAAAAATCACTCCTGGTTGTGTGTGCGCGTGTGTGTGGGGAGGTGGGCAATAGTTTGACGGAGTATTTTAGTTATATTTTACTTTAGAAATTTCTCACAAATAAAATTTCGGAAACACTACTATACTACTACAAAGAATAACCAAAAAGAATTCCGTAACATATTATACGTGTTCGAGGGTGCCACCTAAAACAACAGTCGGCTCGCGCGACGAGAACAGTAATTATGATTCTCGTTTGCAGTTGAGCGCACTGTTGTGAGACATTTTGTTGACAAGCCAAAAAAAAAAAAACGGTTAGAACGTTAAATGCGTGTACGAAAGATAAATACTCATATTTGTTAATTGATTTAACTGCGTTTTGTTTTCCTTTAGTCGTCACATTTTTCGGTATATGGCTCCTACGTTTTCAAAATTTACCTACTCCGAAAGATCCAGTTTGCGACTTCGAAGCATTTTTTTTTTTTTATCGATTGTTTTTCGTACGATTGAAATCCAAGCGTGACGAAAAAGTTGAAAAAAGCGTCTAAAAGCGCTTCGAATTACTCGATAATATAATACAGGTACTCGCTCTGTTCACAGGTCGCTATCGCCAAACGGGCTCGTTTGTAACAGGTGCTTCACCGTCTGCAAATAAAGAGCGAGAGAGAGCAATTTTCGACGAAAAAAATTAAAAATATCTGGCAACAATTTTTTTTCAATCTTTTCTTACGTATTAAAAAATCAATTCGGTACACAGAAGTTAAAGGAAAAACGGCAAGGGAACAATTTTTATTACGTTAATAGGCGCGTATTCCGGTGATTTTGCCATTTTCGTCCGTCCATATAAACCTCTATTAGAAAAGTTACTGACCGTGAAAATCTGAGCGTACTCTGCGAAGAGTTGTTGTGACGGAAGAGAAAAAAAACATAATTGTAAAAACAATACGCTCAGAATCTAAAATGACAGTACAATGTAAGTTCGTACGAGTTTCGGTAAATCGTAGCGTACAAAAAACGCGTGTATATTGTGTTTGTAATGATTAACTGCGGTCACCCGTGTGTGTAAATCTGTATACGTTCACTTTGGCGAACTGTAAAAGAAAATATAGCGATTCGTTTTTGCACTGTGCGGTTAAAAAGTTGATTATTTTCGATTTGTGACAAATCAGTCGAGTTTGATCGCGTCAATTCAGCTTTTTATAACGTGCATGGTTATAATCGTCCGCGTTGCAAAGTTTATTTTTACGAACGCTCACTATCGACCAAAACTAACGCGTTGAATTTTTTTCTCTCGTTGAAAAACACGCGCTATAGACGTGGGGGCGTTTTGTGAATACTTTAGCGACCAAAAAAATCATCGTAGATCGTGGGTATCCGTTATTTTCCGTCGATTTCGATCGGTGAAAAGGGTTCACGTTGAACATTTTAAATAATATTTTATAAACCGTTTTTTTTTAATCGGTCATGTACATTACGCAGACAACGCAAGCACCCGCCACAGAATTTCGCAAAAAAAATTAACACCATCGCAGTGCGCGCGATCGACACGTTTCCCGCTACGCTCAGAATCCATAATATGTATAATATTATCCATAAAATATCCATAGGTATATGAAAAACACAAAAAATATAGGTAACGCGTCGTATATCACGTATTATACACGTCGTCGTATAAAAGACCCTAAATAATTCGCGGTCGGGCGATGCGTCCGTTGCCCTTACCGCGTCACGCCGCGCCGCGCTCCGTTCGCGCCTACGTGCCGTTTTTTCGTACACATTCCGCAGCGTATAAATAATAATATTATTGAAATGTTTATTGTTTATACAATTTGTACGATATCGCGTTCCGGTGCACCTATACGACGACCGAGTTCTGTGTGCCGATGAATCGGCAACGACGATATCGAATAATAAATGTAGAGAATAATATCGCCGTTATCGAAACGCAATAATGAAACAATTTAGCGAAATAGACGCCGTCGAGGTTCCACGACAGATCTCGATGTTATACGCGCGTAACCGATACGAGTGAAGACCCGAAGCTCGTACGACGTCCGGTTAAAAGTGTGTTTTGCAGAAACCTTTTCCGAGTGGTATCGCAATTTCATCCGTTTCGAACACAGTACGGGTGCCACCAAATCGTCGTGGGCGGCTAGCAAAATTTCGCGACGGAAAAAAAATTGTTTCATTCGAATCACGTTTAGTGATGAACACTGGGCGGTTTTCTATAGCGCTGGGTCCATTACAAGGAAACAATAATCACCAGCGATCAATCATTTTTCCACCACGATTTTGTTTATGATCCGCCTGCGTGGACCCGTTGTGACGTCGAACTGCAGATTGCCGGCAGGGAGCAGAAAAGTCGGTTTTTTTCGTTAGAGGGGTTAGGTTGTGGAGAACCTCGCGGGAGCGTTACAAACGGGGTTGTTCAGGGCTGAAACGCGGGCTATTCACAAAGAATCAATCAATAGGTATCGAACGGAAAACGGCCAGAAACTTTTTTTTCGCACTTTTTTCTCTCCAGATGTTACGTGACGAAATTCTTCTAAGCAATCCTCAAATTCGGATTCAGCACCCCCGACGTATAATAAGGAACGAGAGAAAACCAAAACCGACCCAAAACGTTCCCGCCAGCAGCTACTTTGGGGGCACGTTTCACTCGAAATCAGTCGAAACGGAAAACGATTTTTATTTTTTGATAAGTAGCGTACACTATACCCGTTCCGAAAACGCTAAGCGAAAATTTCAATCTCCACTCTTATACTCGCGTTTCCTCTCAAAACTCGAGTTTTCACAATTCACGGCCATTGTAATAATACTTATTGTAATACCTACCTAGTACGATGGTTTCGGTTCGTGGTTCGAACTCTGAAAAAACACCCATATACTGCAAGTATTTTTACGGGCGTAAAAAGAATTTTTAGATTCTGACCGCAGCGAGCAGCGAGTATTGATTTTACAATGATGTTTTTTTTTTTCTTGTCAACAACTTATCGTACAGAAGCAACGCTCCGATTTTCAAAGTACAGTATACCTATAATCAGATGTCTAACCTAACTCCGGTGGTACTTTGGTTGAAATTTCGCTTACTTTTTGAGTTTTACCCAAATAACCGGGGGGGGGGGGGGGGACAACGAGAATTTTGCGGCGAAAAATTTGAGTTGTTCACGTTTGTAACGACGTTTTCGGGTAGAACGAGCGTGCCGCTCCAACCGTTACGTTGAACACCACGCGTAAGGGTTTTCGGCTTTAAATCGTGTTTCGTTCAAACCATTTTTCGATCATTTGATTATTTTCTGAGTTTTGTGCCGAAAACGACGGAGAAATCGCGAATCAGACGTGACGTTATCCAGTTTTTTGCCCACGACGTCCGAAACGAATATCGGAACAACACCGAAATATGTAGTAAGGTCGGACGACGGTTTCAAGGGGTTTCGGAAAATTTCCGAGTGTTGAACTTTGAAAATCTCGAAAAAAATCTACCAGCACTGTCCAAATCACCTCGGTCAGAACCGTTTTTTTTTTTTTTCGAAAGCGACGATTCTTTCGGATTGGTATAATTAGGCAGGCAGGTATTGAACAGTTTGAACCACACAACTTCCAATCGGTTGACCCACCCATGGCGCGCTCCAGTCAAACGCGATCGCATCTAACGCTCGAGAGGGCATTAGTTTTTAACGTTCGATTTGCGTTTCTAAACATTTCCAAAACGTTTTGTTTATCCAACATTGTTGTACACGTACACGTACGCCATAACGGTGTAAACAGTAAACACGGTTCTTCTACAGCACGCGCGGCACGCTCGGTAAATGTTTTTCGCTCGTCGTATACACAGGGCGTTGAACCTAGACGGAGGATTTCGCGCGACACGTTGTTATTTTTATAATTGTCAAATGCAAAACGGTTTACCGAAACGAACGCGGTTCGCCTGGAAGTACAACTTTTTCAAAATTTGAATTTCCGTTATCGTTGATGTACGCGCGAGAACGATACTGTTAGTTGGAAAAAGAAAAATAGGCCCGGGATCGAAAAAACGATTCCGAGCGAGCTCGCTTATCCGTCGTATACGTCCCGGTAAAAACCGTACACATAGGTATATTTAACAAAAAAAAAATCAGTTTTATTGAATACGATCTATATATTATCTTTTATAACGCTGCACCAAACAACTTCTCGCCGTACTCGAAATTTTTTCTTTCCTCTCTTTTTTCTCGTGCATTATTTTCACTGCATTATGTTACTTTCCGACTTTTTTTCGGCCATGACATCTTTCGATTTTTCGACCCGTCAAAGTGTTATCGATTATTTTTTGTTCGATGTTGTTTTTAAGAGGCCGATTTCGTGAAGCGAAAGGTCTTATTCGTGTTATCCGTTTAAAACGCGCGTATCTACCGCGATATTTTTCGTTTGTAAGTCGAAGCCGACATCGTATACCGTTTTAGGTGTACCGTGAACAAAATAAAAGTTCCTGCGTAAGAAACGCCGGAACGTGTAATACGTTTCAAGCGATTTTTCGCACCTACGGTCGTAATGTATTACAATTACTTCTCAGTCGACTCGCTGTACTGGTATAGATTTGGTCCGATCGTGACGACTGATCACAATATTTCGTTCTTCAGATTAAACCGCGCGTTGCGTCGTCATTTCCTCGCAGACCTCGGTATTTCGCCTATCCACACATTTTAGTTTTTGATTCGTATTTTAGTTCTTGGATCGAAACCGCGATCGTCGGAATAGTTGTGATAGGGGTGCTCAACACTCGCGGTAACTGTAAAAATCGACGTAGGCGCACGCTGTAAAAGCTACCAATATATAGTGATTATTTCATGTACACGCGCTTTGACCGCAGCGAAATGTCCACGAAAATATAAATAATTCGAGAAGATATTTCGCAAAAAACAAAAAATCGTCCACGCAATAATATATTTGCTACCTGTACCGTTCGAGTGCGCGCACGTGACGCACATTATTAATTGCGCGTGTTTACCGCGGTGCGTTACACGTGCAGCGACGACGTTGTCCGTGCGAAACAGATCGGTGAAAACTGCGAATTCGAGTACTCAAAACCTGTGTTTCGAAAATGTTTTTTTTTCGAATACGCTTTAAATTGATGTATCCTTATGCGTGTATAAGTATTAACATGTTCACGTTGTCAATTATTGCCGTGATAACACCGGTACGCGGGCGCTTTTGACGCGTAAAAATTTAATATGCGAAAACCTAACAGTCCAAACAAACCTCGTAGATGAAAAACGTGTTTCACGGCAAATTATTTGAAACCAGCTAACCGCAAGTCCAAAATTGTTTCTGCACATTCTTCGACGGACGCGTATTCGAAAAAGTAGATATTTGAATAGTGTTTTGATTTCATTACATACAAAACTGAACTCCTCGAACGATATCGTCCTCGTGCAGTGCGACTGGGAGTGTGTTTTATCGCTAAAATATTATAATATTAATATAAATACTATCCGAACGAGTCGATATATATATGTGTAATGTTAAAAGGTCCTGTTACAATAGAATTTTTTTATCGACCAAAATCGACGTTGTCGTGTTGCACGCGGAATTGATAATATTTATAGATACGCGCACGTAGTCCCGTCCGTTTGAATTCAATTGATCATTTTACACGGTAATGGAATAATTTAACGAGACTTCGTATAATTCAGTTTGTCGTATTCACAGTACATGTATCGTTAAAAATACCAGACTGATTCAATCGGAAATGGAGATTGACACTAGTCAATGAATTAAGAACAATTTTATACACCGACATGCCAAAAGGTTGCAACGACTGTGTATAATCACTATAATTAATGTAACTCGCATCGTAACTATCGCAAACGGTTTTGTCTACACTACAAATTATCGGCTGCATAATATAAACGAATCGATTTTACCGAATTAAAATGTTCAAACGCATAGCGTTTCGCTTTTATTGAGTGCGGTATTAAAAGCGCGCGTTTATCACTGGAATCGTTAATAACACTGAACGAGAGTTCGAATTTTTCGAACATAAAAATCGACGGTATAAAATATCGTTATGTACGTAGATCACACCGTTTGCGCGTACACAAAACACGAAACTCGTGACGGCCCTTTAGCAACAAAAATACTTTATGTAAACGCGAAACTAACACTACGTTCATGTACGGTGTACGATTAAAACGAAAACTCGCACTTTGAAGTCATTTTCTCGAATTGAAAGAACCGAAAAAACTTTTTGTCGATTTGAACAGGTACTGCGGATTCATACCGGGTTCGGACGTTCAAGCAAAAAAATCAATCGAGTTAGAAATCAGTACAGAATAACGTTAAACGACACGCAGCGACTATTCGTGTAAAAATCACAATTCGTTACGCGTAAACGACGAAATAATATCCCAACGATTGTGCTAGCGTAGAAATAATCGAGTTCGAAAACGTCGCGTCACTTTAATGTGAAAATATTAATTGTTCAACAAAAATTGGTGTTGATTTGAGTATTATGTGTGACAACTTCGACGTTAAATTTTGCCCGGATTTCAACACCACTGCAGGCTATAACGCAAACAACCGTTTTGTGAGGTCGTATGACCCCCCGTAGAAACGCAGTATGCGCACATCGTACTTAAACGATATTATTTCAACGCGGCTTTGTTGGATTTAAAAAACTCATGATTCGTCACACGATCGGAGTAAGGTATACAGTTTTGACTAATTCTAATGACGGCATAACACTGTTAATCGAACGAAACGCGGACAAATATTGAGTATCGTCCGTACTAAACAATCTTTGGCGGTTTTCCATCGCGTAGAAAACAGAAAAAAAACATAAAAATAATTCGTTTTATGTACGGACGGTCGCGGTTCAGCTCGTAAGAAGGTTTATATATATACGAGCGAACGTTCAATGACGCGAAACGTGTAACAGAGGTCGCACCAATAGGATTTCAAAAATCGCGGACTGAAACTTTCACCTTCTGCGTTTTACGATATTTTTTTTTTTGTACGTGTAACGAACGAATATTGTAGGTTAAATTAAAAAAAAAAAAAACATTCGTCGTCACGCTCGGAATCCGAAAAACACCGACAACGTCGTATATACACGAGTATTAGGCACTGCAGTGTGTTCTGATAGTCAGACGCGTTACAGCGATACGTACTCGAGAAAGTGTTGATGAAAATAGAGAAAAAAAAACAAACATGTTACTTAGACGAGAGTTCTACAATACAATTACACGTATAAATTTTTTCGTCGGACATTTTTACAACGACTTTTAATACACTCGAGTAGCATCTTGGACGTATTTTCGTGCGTGAACGCGTGATTTTTAACGGTTTTCGATGGTCGGCGGAAAAAACTCTAGTGTGTGTGTGTCTAAATGAAAATCTACCCACCATATTATATAGTGGAAATAAAGGTTTTTTTCTGCTGCAGAGATAACAATTATTGTACTTATCGATTTCGCACACTGATCATGTACTTTTGTTTTATACAAGATCGATTTTTTTTATTAATTCACGATGTGTAATGTTCGAGTGACTCGCGACGAATGTCTGTTGCATTTTACAGTATACGCGAAATATACGATCGCGAATCATACTACGTCTATACAATAACCGACTGCGAGATGCGCACGCATTATCGATTTTACTTTCGTCTCATAATGCGTCGAAATTTTTTCAAATCAAATTCCTAAGTGTCGTGCGGCGGGTACCGACAGGTCGTGGCATAAATATACTCGTCTTGAGATTACAATAACTATTACTATCGTACCGAATGTTTAAGATTTAGAGAGAAAAAAAATATTAAGAACACGCGCCATCGTCTCTGCTCGTATACCTACCCCGAAGTTAACTACCGAATCTGACATGTACGCGGAGGTAACCTTATGGCCTCGGGACGATAACAATAAATAAAACGTTGATTTTGGAGTGTTTTTTTTACGACGGTTGAATATTATTATTATTTTTTTGGCCGACGCCGAAATTTCGGGTACCGGCATATTGTCGTCTGTACACGGAAGTTACGTCATAATTTTTCCGCGGTCATCACGACGATTATTATCGACAATTTTAAACGCGTAATCACAAACGTATGATAAACGACCGCGAATCGGTCGTGAAACAAAAAAGAAAGAAATATCCTTTTTTTTTTTTTGGAGTCTTTCCAGAACGTGTCTCTGCGCCACGTGGTGCGATCGCTCCCGCATATCAGGGCCGCACGGGCCAGAACGATAATTTTTTTCCCCCTTCGACGCATCTGCTTTTTCCAAACTTCCACTCAATTATTGTCACTATATATTATATTCTCAGAGCGTGTTTTCAAGGCGGACAACGCCATCGCGTTTGTGTGTTTTTACGAATTATTTTGTAGTATATAAAAAACGCACAGCGCGTTTAAAATAATTTGCACCAATTTTAACCCGGCGTTTGCTCTAAACGTGCCCGAAAGAACGCGACAATCGTCATGGAACTACGAAACGACGTCCGTGTAAAATCGTCGAATGCCTATCTGGACTGCCGATATGTAAGGGCAGTGACGGACGAAATATTTTTTGTACTTTTTTCCGTCGAGAAAAACGATCTCGTGAAGATTTCGGCTTGTCGTTACGTTTAACTGCCATCTTTTCGTATCGAATCATTTTTCATCCGTACGTTTATTGGCCCCGCGCGTTTATTTTGGCGACTCAATTTCGTATCTCGAAGCGCAGTGCGTAGTATATACGAGTATGCACATACGATACACCGTTTTGACAGTACTTATCACACGAGTTCTGCAGAACCGTTTTCAGAACGAAAGTCGGGAATCAACAGCGATAAAACGTACAATTTCACGCCAATCCTGTATTTAGAAAACGATAACAATATGATATTATAATTTGTGTTGTTCGATTCGCGAGCGAGCGTCACCGTGCGCCGCGCAGATTTTAATATAGGTATGAACAATATAAAATATTATACGCTTTACTAACCGCTATACGAGTGCAATATGCAGTGTTTGCGGTTACGGTAATGTTTTTTTTTTTAATTAATCTAAACATAAAAAAAAAAAAGAGAAAAAAAACGGAGTAAATACTGGTCAGGGCGAGAAGTCGGTTGAAACGGCGACTACGGTTCGGAGTGGATCGCTTCTTTGGGTATAAGGTTCCGAAGTTGTGTTTCAAACGTATTTTTTATACTATTTAACCATCGAATCAGTGGCGGATATATCCAAGTTCTGAGGGGGGGGTGAAATTTCAAATCCACATAATGATGTTTATAATCAATGGTTGTAGCCAATATTGTAATAATGTATAGTGGTGGCAAAAAGCCCAAGGGGGGGCGGTCCACCAATTACCCCCCCCCCGATATCCGCCACTGCATCGAATAATTCGAAAAACATATCGTACCGAGCGGTAATCCAACACTTCGTCCTGCAGGGAACGTTTGGAATCTAAAATGAATTAATAATTCTTATGGGACATGGTCTGTGCCGTCCACGGATGATTTTCTGATAATATACAATCATAAGTTTATCCAATTTTTCGTTCGGAAAACGATTCTAAACTGGTATTCGTATCGTCAAAAAAACGTCACGCGTTAGTAATCGTTCGGGACGATAATTTTATAACAGGTAGTGCAGAATGTGTATTTTGAGTCGTGCCAGTTGTTAGATTTAGAGCCAACACCGCTGATGAGTCGAGTTTAAAAGCGAGAAACATTGTTTTTACAGTATGATTTACCGTTTAATACGGATCGAGTCGTGTGATTTCAATTGCTGTTTGTTTCATTAGAAGTAAATATTTCCGAACATCGTCTTGTAAAAACATACTGGACATTTATAACGAGTTGAGGACCCTTTTTCGGAATGAAAATCGGATAACCCCTATTTATTTACGGAACTGCTGAGACCGTAGCGTCACAAAATCCAGCGCGACGGAGACCGTTTAACGATTCGTGGCGCTACTTGGTTATATAGAGGCGCACGACGTTTAAATTATTGTACATCGCGACTATCATTATAAATTATTGTTATTCGTTTATTAGTGGCCGTTGCGTCGGGAAGAATCACGAATTCTTATTTTAAAACGTCAATTATTGTACGAGGGAAGAATATAATAATATAACACAGTATGCCATTGTCGAGGACGGGGCGAGTTAAAAAATATTATGTTTTTTTAACCGCTGAAATATTCAGATAATATTGATGACTCGTGAAACAAATTATTGTAGAACACGAGTCCCCCGAATCTATAAACGTTTGTGCTCACCGCGTTCGGCGATAAAAACACTGATCGTCAATATAATATTGTTTATTACAGATACATTCATGGCGTTCCAAATGGTGCGGCGGACGGCAACTTACAGTGTATTATAATAACGTGCAAAATATTCTGTCCGCGTTGTTAAGTAATTATTATTTCATTTACGAATCGTTTAAACTGTTGTATAAAAATACGTTTTCTACGACTCGTTTTGGGAACCCATAGTTTTGAACATTTCTCCGTACTTACGATACTGGCTCGTATTTTTTTTTGTTTCGCGTTTTTTCGAGAAGAGTCGCGTAACGTCGAAACCTCGCCGCTAACAGTTTACTCAGAGTTGACACGTCAAAAATAAAACGCGGCGAGTTGATTTCGATGATGATAATTTTAAATTAATTTTTAACACGCCGCCACCGTGTTTGCCCGGTAAATATCCTAACTGTGTAGTGTACTAAAGCGTGTGGTTAAATAAAAGTAAGTAATACGTTACTCGTATACAGGAAATATCGTAAGACTTGTACGAAAATCGATCTGGTTAACGAAACAATGTTGTGTGGTTATTGCGTACAATTGCGAAACGTCGATATAGGCACTACGGTAAAACTCTACAAAGATGTTTCGCGAAAAACGTCGTTGTAAAAACGACACGTTCGTTCGGAATCTAAAAAAAATTTAAGCTTAAAACAAACGATGGACTGAGAAGAGCGCGCGCGCGTTAAAAAATCGAAATATACACGAAATTCCGTATATTTTGTCCAGTTACGACGGAAAACAGAGAAGAATACGTAATAATTATTATATACGCGCGCACTCGTCGACGACGTTAGAACGCCTTGTGCGTGATAATATTATTATTATTATCGTCAAACAAACTCGAATGCGCGTTTGTTGTTTTTAAAATTGTTTTTTATTCCGTTCGCTCCGCACACGTTGGACTGTATATGATTATGAGACTGTAAGCGGGTACGTAAGTGTGTAATTTACACGACCATCACATTATCTGTTGTTGCTCGAACAGTACCTGATTTTTCGTGGGTAATGCGAAAAATAAAACCGTCGCGCGTTTCCAACTCGGCTAAGATATTGTACATAAAGAGTGTGTGTCGTGGTTTTTTTTTTTGTTATAATTTTTTCAACTCGTATTTATTTTACACACACCGACGCGCTGTATAAAATTTTCTTTGTGCCACACGTGCTGTGTTTACACACACGCCAGTCGCGAATATCCGACCGACAGAGTTACTTACCGCCAGAGCGCGGATCGTAATGTTCCTTCACGAATGAAAATCGACGAATTTGAAAAAAATTATCGCGGTTAGGTACCCGCAGTAGGCCGTACTGTCGTATTGAGATTTGTTTGGAAATTTGATCGGTTAGAATAATGATCGCGAAATTTAATTTTCAACGACGCGGTCGAATTTAAACTCTATGATGACTCGAAGAAAAATCGATTTCGAAATCGGCCAACAACCGCGGTGTGTCTATGATGTGTACGGATCGCACCCATATTGTTCGAGAGATCGCAGACTTCTAACGACAAGATTTCAATGCTAGCGTACGACTCAAAATGCAAAATTTTTATCTTCGTATCGACGGCCAAAAAAAAAATAAACGAACATTTTTTTTTAAAAATATTCTCTAGGTCCATCGTAAGCTCGGTACACTAACGGCAATAGGTGTTATTATGCTCAACAATCGAACCGAAAAAAAAAAAAACGACGGGATAGTTCCCCGACAGTCCGATAGGTATATATTTTTATCTACATCCTCGTATAACGATCGTCACGTGTTTTCGGCCAAAATACAATACTGAGCGAGGGACATATTAACTGTTGTGGCTGGGTACAAGAAGAAAAAAATATCGTTTTTCTTCCGCGGTAAAATATGCGTGAATCAAAATATTGTTGTTCGTTGCCACACATCTCTCTCTCGTTCTGCGTTACGTCTGACGGCGGAATTATCTCTCGCCGAGCCCATTATTATAACGTTACGAACCGTGATTCAATAAGTTTCCTCTTATCGCCGTCCACAAGTGTGTGAGTGTTTTTTTACACGTTCCGTACAATAAGCTTTACGAATTTGTTTTTTAATTTTAACGCGTGAAAACATTTTGGGTACCATTGTCCGTATGATACGGTATCGTTTGTTTCGTCGATTTCAAGTGCACGCACTTTCTAACACCGTATTATTAATATACGTACAAAGAATGTACGTGGTTACGTAAAATAATAATTATACGGTATACGACGGGTGTTGATGAAATAATTATTGCTCGGACTTGGGAGCAATTATCGGCCGATTAATACGTGATAACTACTACTACACGAATCGTTCAGTGTCATAATATTGCGACGCGAGGCGTTCAACGCAGTGGGTGCGAACATTTTAAAATTCTACGGTTCGATACGAATTTCTAAACGAAAATTGAAACTAAATTGATCGTATAGTATGGTGTTAAATCAAAGGACTTTTTTCCGTCCGTCACACGCGAATAATCATAAGATTGTAGACGGATTCCAACGGTTCGACGCGATAAGAATATTCTGAAAACCGATTTCAATTCGTCATATTTTACTTATGAACTTGAATTTTTTTCACGCTTTTTTCTTCGATTTTATAAAAATCGAGGGGATAAAATCGAAAATTTCTCATTTCTTTGATTACCCATCTATTTTTTTTTTTTTCAAGCGTTTGAATTAAAGTGTATAACACGATAAAATTATGCGTTATACTCTTTATCGCAAGAATCGAAAAACAACTAAACGAATAACTTAATATATATATATTGTATAAAGTATAATAATACATGTTCACAACTTACTATAATACACTATACTTACAAACACGATGTGAAAAAATGTGTAGCCTATTGTAATTCTACACAACTGTATAACGAATAATTATTTTAGCATTGCTCTGCAAACGGTGCAAATTCATTTCAATCGATTGTATTGAAATACGTCGGCCCTAAATGCCGATCGGCAAACGAAATATGCAGTGTACAGGCTGTAAACAACGTAGCGCATAACGTATTTAACGCGCTGAATTTTCTCTTGAATCGTGAAAAAACTTCTACTTTTGTTACCGTTCGATGAAAACACTACAAATACGATTTTTTTATTAGTTTTTTTTTTTTTTTGAGATGATATCGTCTTGGTACTAAGATCTCTGCAGTTTCGTTATGGTAGTCTAAGGTGCCGTAATTTATCCGAACGTATATATTATTTCGGTATGACTATTTACAATACGTGCTACAATCGACCTTTATTTCAAAGGTAATATTTTTAATGTAATATAATATAGGACATGCGTAAACAAACATTTGTTACCTTCATTGTCAGTCAAGTGTTTATTTTTTATTTCCATTCCCCGTAGTAGACCTGACAACAATGCGCTCGACTTGGAAAACAAGTATATAGAATATACGACGTATATACATAAATATATAGAGGTACGCAGTTGTACAAAAAACAAAATAATTGTTTTTATCGATATGCTAAACCGTCGAGAGTATCAAATTATACTGAAATTAATTTGAAAAAAACAAAAAGCTCTCAAAGACAATCACTGCTCGACAATACCTAACAAAATCACGGTTGTCATCGCGCGGTTCGTATTTCGACTGAAACGTTCTGTTTACCAGCTCGTCGGAAAAAAAGAAAAGAAACTAACGGTGCCACGGTAAAGGCGCACCAGCGACTACGCCTTTGGATGGGTTTCAAAGTTGCGGGCCGGTGTTGTTCAGAAATCAACGATGAACCATCGCATTCGATAAAAAACGCAGAGCGAGCCGTCTAGTCTAATAAGTCCTGGGTGAAAATAAAAAAGAATTTCTCCTATTATATGAATACGTTAAGATAATTAAAAAAATTGTGTATATTATACCTGGCAAACGATTTTTTTTTTTTTCAATCTTTTATAGCGTATTAAATTAATATAGTAGATAAAAGTTTGAAAACGACATAACTTTTTTAACGATAGTTTAATATGTATACCTAGTATACAGTGCCGGATTTGATGATTGCGCCGTTTTCGTCGTTTTCGGCTCGGATAACAACCAAAGTACGAAAAAAATTGTTCGAATAAAAGTCGAACTTGTCGCAGACAACGTAACGGTTGGAGCACTCCTTCCACCCGGAAAACGTCATTACGAACCTGAAAATTTCAAATTTTACACCGTAAAGTTCTCGTTTTTTTTTTTGGATAAAACTCAAAAAGGAAGCGAAATTTCAAAAAAAAAACTCGAGCACTACCGGAGTCCGTATAAGCGTTTTAGAAAAGTTACCGACTTTGAAAATCGGAGCGTTCCTTCTGTACGAAAATTCGTTGACTGAAAAAAAAAAAAAACATAATTTTAAAAATAATACCTACGTCGCTCAGAATCTAATAGAAAATTTTCGGCCGAAAATCGACTGACTCGTCTTAAACCGATGTGCGCTCAACGTATAAAATCGACGTATTATATACCTATTTGGCTGCGGCAAGATCGTTGGATTATGAATATTGTAATTTTATTATTTTACGACTCGACCGCGGGTCTCGTTCGCTGGAATTTTTTCGATTTTTCGCATAATCGTCTCACAACGAATAACATCGGAATACGTCAAAATATGAATAATGTTTTGTCGTCACGTCTGGTTACGTCTACACGTTATAATGTTATCAAACATCGGGCGAGTAAGTGAAAAAAAAAACTAAACGCGATAAGTCAAGTCAATTCAACGAAATTGCCTTCTGTTACGAGTTTAAAGTTTACAACGGAAAAAACAAAAAAAAAAATACGTTAAGACGAAATAAACTTAACTCGGTTGAAAAAAAATTCGTGATAATTTTTTTTGCCCACCCCATAGCGTAAGTAATCAAATTAAAAAGAATGTACGTTTTGTTGATTGTCGGTTCCGTACGACGAGTAACGGAAAAAATTAACAAAACTTTGCAACAACGATAATTACGTGCGTAAAAAGTTACGAATTTCGAACCGAACGAGTTGAAAACAAAAATAATTAACTGTTAAATAATAATTAAATGTTTCTTAGCTTTTTAACCGTGTACATAGTCGATCTATATCGCTGTGCGCGTTTCGAGCGGAAAAAAAACAGACAAAACGTACTTTTTTTTACGCCTCGTAATAACCTCGCACCTCAGAGCCGTTCACGTTTTTTTCTTCTTCGTACATTTACGTTTGATTGTTTTTTATTTCCGCGCCGCTAGGTATACATCGTGTTCATACATCGTATTGTTATAATATATTGCTGTATATCAGTGTCGTCCTCGTCATTATCCCGATCTATAACATTATGTACGTAGTATAAAACAAAGTCGCTTTTTTTTTTTTTGGTCGGCACAAACTCCGAAACGGTTTACACTGTCGGACAAATATTGTTGTCCGAGGAAGGTATAATATTCGTTATTGATACTGTACTTTTGACGGGTACTTGCTCCCTAACCGCGTTCGATATCGACCGTGTACATACGCTATTGTACGTTATTTCGAAGTTCGTCTCGTAATTTGACAGTGTCCGGTCGGACGGTCGTTCCCTTCGGAATTCGGTTAGCAGTTCAGTTGTGTTTTTTTTTCGGTTGTGATCATCGCCCCGTGGAAAAAATTGCCAATCGATTCGTCCGTATCGCGTAAAAGTTTTCATTACTGTTATCGTTCGCCGTAATTTTTAACGTTAGTTTTCGCTTGATTGTAACTTTTTTTTTAATCTCGTACACGCTTAAGACGCCTCGTGAAGTACCGTCCGTAGTATAACGCCTATCGTTTTGAGAGAGAGGTACACCGACGTTAAAAATCGGAGCATTGTCGAAGACGACGATTGACGATTGCACAGTGGTAAAAAAAGAAGATAAAAAACGCACGTCACGTGAAAACCAATACGTTTCACTCGGAATCTAAAAAATGTTTAGCGACGTTTGGTGGAGCATAGTTTTGGGCGGGTCACCGGGTCGGGCCGGCGCAGGCTGTCTGTATAATTTATGTCGCGTCCGAAAACAGAGTCGATAGAATATTATTGTGGCCGGTTAAAAAAATTTAGACCGCCATGGAAATCGTGACGTACGTTTAACGTGTATTATTTTATCTCTCAGAAGATAGTGCCGAACGCGTTTGTGTTTGAAATCATGCAAAAATGTACGAAACGTGTCTGAAAAATATTATAACGCGCAATAAGCGTTTCATAGTACGACTATAGTATTAACTATAGCCACATAATAACCAATAACTAACGCAATTACGGCGATGGAAATGTTTTCAATTTTATTTCGCACCGTTTCGACTGTATTACGTGACATCGTCAGCCGTATAATCAAGAACGCGAAGAAACACTTGGTGATTTTTTTACGTTTTCAACGTTTTGTAATTTTCGAGACGACGTGTCATCAACGTACGCCGCGTCGAAACATTCGTCGATCGATTTTCGTTTTCTCTCTCTTGGCAATAACCGTTCCGAAAACTATTGTTTTACGTACAAACTGAAAAACGTGTTCTATCATACACGTGTGTATGTACAACGGCGGGCCGGAAATCGTCTAAAAAAATCAGCCGGTCGGTCATCGATTTCGACTTGAAATCGGGCGAGACGGAGGTATTGTTACACACAAGTATGCGCAACTGTATGTACGTTTTATGACGCTATAACAAAGTACATACCTACTAAAATGTGCTGCACGTTATAATACGATTGTTATTGGAATGAAAGAAAAAAAGAGAAAAAACACACGTAAGAGGGAATTATCGTACGTTATTTAGACGTACGTCCTCGTGGCGGTCGTCGTAAAACCGGTTTCGCGCACCTTTCCTCCTCGGTGTACACGCTGTAACATGCGGTAAATAATACTGTAACAATATTAGTACGTAAGGCGTGAGTGGTGCTACATAGTGTTTTGTTTAATTTATAAAAAAAATTACGATTTTTAGCGGTTTTTCGTACAACCCAACACGATAAATACGAGACCGTTCGCGGTATAATTATTACACGCGCTCTTCGTCGAATCGATTATAACGACACGCGCGCTCAGCGATTGATTAAACGACGACACGTTCTGAAAATCGCAGTGATCCCGATAGCGATACGAGATAGGTTTTCGAAAAGAACGCGCAAAAAGTAGAGTGCAGAGAACAGAGAGGATTGCGTCGAGAAAATATCGTAAAAGAACGAGGGGGCTGTGTATACTACGCATAACGATACATCGAAAATCGAGATCATATATTCAATTATATTGCACAAAAAAAAAAAATAGAAGAATTACAAAGTGTGCATCCGTGTAAATAGCTCTCCCGACACGAGCTATACGGTATTATAAACGGACTTGCGGGTGTGTAGCCAAAATAAACGTCACGGATGAAAAATGATTTAATTTGAATGTTCCCGCGAACAGTGCGCAACGATGTTGATAAAATCGTTCATGGAAAAAATTTTTTTATAAATTATTGCTCCTCTCACGTTACACATAATATTGGCGACTTGAGGAGTACGCGGCCGGCTTGTGCGCTGTAACAGTGAGATAAGCGCAGTCCAGTTTACGCGCATAACAAACAAATCTAATTTACAAACAAATGTACAAACAGTTATTAATTTTTGTCGATTTCATAAAAAAAAAAAAATCCGATAATACGGTATTGATAATAGCGATAAAAAATATTGCACGACAATATACGACTTGGATTGCACTAAAACGTGCGAAAGTGAACTCGTAAAAACATATTATGTCGACGCATTCAATCCGGTCTAAATGTTTTTGGTTTATAGTGTGTGTGTGTGTACGTTTATAATTTCGAAGCGTGCGTATTATTTCTATAGTCGAGAACCGGCGTTGTTTCGACACTTTCATTTTTTTCGGCCGGTAAAGTACACGCGGGAAGCGTGTAGTTTAAGAAGAATTCGACATTGTTTTAGAGTTTTTTTTTTTTCTCACGTTTCGTAGTGTTTTTGGGAATTTTCAGCGCATTTTTTTCAAGTTTTCTCATTTTTTTTAGCGCGTTAAATTCACGACGGCCCAGCAGCAGCAGGTAACGAGCGATGACGCGTAACATTTCCAAAAACCTTGTGCAGCAATCGTGAACGCGATGTTCTTCGTTCGCTCTGCACTTACTACGTTGTGTGTAACATTACGGTTTATCGTGCAAAAGTGTAAAAATAAATAATGTTACGCGCTGAAAAGTATAAAAAAATTATATTATAATGTACGGTTTGATACGAAATAACGATTTTGGCCGAATCGTAATAATATGACATACGATCGCTGTAGCACGAGCGCGGGTTAACGTCGTCGATCATCGAATAGAAAAACAAAAAAATTGTTTTTTTAAAAATGACAGAATTCGAGATCTGCAGTCGAAAATTGCGTACCGCGATGTACTACTATTAAACGTTCGGGCGGCAACATCGTTTTGCCGTTTTAAAAAAACATAATCGTCGCGGCGGCAGAAACGCGTCAACTTGTCCACGTATTCAAAATATTGTAACGCGTAATAATACTATTATAAAAAGCGAAAATGTAAAAAAATCGTAAAAACCGCATTGATAACATAATAACTCGCAACGGAGGATCGTGACGACGACCTACATGCCAAGTGCAGCCGCCAAGGTTCTCGCCACGTGTACGTTTTCGCAACGAATCACCGTACGCTACTTTATACTCGTTTGATACATTGCGCTGGTGTTGTATAGGTGCGAAAAAACGTTTGGCGGCCGTCGATCTCGAAATCGTCATACAAGCGCAGCTTGAAAAATGCATTTGTTGACGTACACACGTATTGTACGGTTGTTCGTTTTTAACGAAAAACCGACGGTAACACGTAATAATTGTAGAGGAACGGTGTAGGAATTTGTTATACGTACGGTAGTAGCTACTACCTATACGAATTTGGGGAACAAATGAACGATTAAACGTGTGAATTTTTCGCGACGACCGCAATACAAACGTCCATTTCGTTTTTTATGTCCGAGCGTCAACGAAGGATGTATAGTTGTTACGATAACAAATTTAGGTGAAATTCGACCGAAAACGCGTTAAAAATAACGGCAAACGTTGATACAATCGACTTGGTTTTTTCGGCCGTGACTTCCAAAAAAAGCTAAATTTTTATACAGTATTAAAGTTGATACAGGTTCGGTCCAAGTTTCGAGCGATTTCGAAAATTTTCGAGTATGGAACTTTAAAATTTTCGAAAATTTCCATTTTCTTCGTGGCTTGTGTTCGATAAAAAACGTAATTTACCCAAAAAAGAAACACTCCAACACAAGGTTAACAACAACAAGCATTCGTTACCAAAAAAAAATTTGGAAAATCCACAGACGCAAATTTTTTTTTCGGTCGTTTAAAGTTGGAAAACGGTCGGTTTGACTTTTTTTTTAGAACTTTGTTACAAATTTGTTGTTCGAGAACCGTGTTATACAAAAACAAAATGTTCAATCTGATATAGAAAAAAAAATCGTCGCGTTAAAACACCGTGTATGGAAAATCGAAAAAAAAAAAAACCACCTCACACTAAAGTCTTGATCCAATTTGCTGAAAATGGAAAAGGTACTGCACGCAGAATCTAAAATAAAAAAAACGTTTCTCGCCGCCGCCCATGTGCTGCGCGTGCAGTAGGTATACCGCTTTATACAAATATAGGTGTACAAACAGTACGTCGGAATCGTTAAAAAAACAACATTAAAATAATACGAAACGTTTTCCATAAAACTAGTCCGACACGGAATGTAAAAATTTCGCGCTATGATATTCAATAAAAACGCGGTGTTCTCGCGTTACGATATTCGTATTTAAACCGTATTTATATGTTTGCAAACTATTTCTTCTATGTATGTATTAACGGCTGCACGATATTCAACACGTTTTAAACACCAGTGTATCATCCTTGATTTGAATACTATTTTTATTTTGATCAATTCGAACGGTTCAACAATTGTTTTTGAATCGTTCAACGCACTTTTGATCGGTACAGAAAATATTGAAAAATATTTCACACCGTACGTCGTATCGTATAGGTGGATACAAGACGCGGTGCAGGAGTACCAATAGCAAAATACACCAGCCAGACGCGCGTGATAATACACTGTTTCAATATTGTATTAATTATTTAGTGAGCGAAATCTCTGCAGTAAAAAGTTTTTTCGCCATAACTCGACAGAAATCAATAAAAGTTAATTTGTCAATAAAATTAACGACGTTTTCGGCTTCAGCACGGTTCGGAAAACCGTCTACGGATACGCTATTCGTTTTTCTCCTGTATGACTCGGCCGAAAATCGTTGGAACTTCACACGAAATTTTCACAGCACAAAGTAAATATAAGCTTCTAACAAATTGCACTGTAAAATTTCAGAACTATTCGATTTCCGTAGAAATATTAATAATAATGCAACGTTGGCTGAGACGACTTCGAACGTTGGACATTCGCTATTTTTATACATCAGTTTGTACGTAGCAGAGAAGCCAGCAGGGCCCCGTAAAAATAAATATTTTTTTTTGCAACGGGAATCACTGCAAAAACGTTTAAAAATGACACCAAAATGTGCACTCTAAGATGCGATAAAAATCGTCGAATAAGCTCTCGAAAACAATGGCTAAACGTCGAAACACGCACTAAAAAAAATCTCGTAGTTTAAAATTCGGTATGCCGAGAAACAAATTTCGTGCTCACTTCGCATATCGTACAATGAACCAGAATACAAACGCGATTGCGCACAAATCCGCGCTCTAATATCATAATTAATTTATACACAATATAATTATATATAGAGACAAAGTTTGGACGATGATATTACGTACGTGAATAAAACTCGAAGATAAGTGTTGTGGAGCTTAAAACACCTCGACCGTGGGTAGAAAAGTAAACGAATTTGGCCTCATTGTTGCGGACCATTGTACAGACTCCTTGCACGTTTTGAAAACACCTGCGCTGGGGTAGGTTTGATGTAGGTATTAGGTATTTTGATTTTTTTCTTCACACATTTCACACAATTCGCAGCTACACTATAAGACTGTGCCCTAAACCATTGATTTTGCTGCAACTGCGGAATCCCGTCTGGACCATTTGCGCATAACTTTTAGCCGGATCGGCCCGGAAGATGCTGCTTACGCCTGTGTATAATCGTGGTGCGCAGGCAATAGAAACAACGGGTGTAACGTTGCGAATGGGTACGAGAAAAATCGAAAAAATATTTTAAAAACATTTAAAAGAACGCTCGAAAACCCGCGAGGATTCTTTGTACGGATTCGTAAAATTTTGTCACTTTTTATTCGTCCGATTCTGCGCTCTCGCGGCTGTATTATTTTTCCCACTTTGCGACCTAAATCGCCATCGCGGCGCCCAGTTGCAAATACGTGTTATAAAAGTAACGCGCACTTTTCGAGTGAAAGTACATTTGGACGAGTGAAGAACTCTTTTATTCGTTCCACCAAATAGTATACGGTTGTGTTGTACGAAAACGCGTATAAAATCATTGCATGTTTCTGCAGTAGATTTTTGAGAAACGCCCATGGTTAAAAAGTTAACTGTTTTTTAGTTTTTTAACTTTGCTGCTAATCATTTTTGTGTTTAACTGCTGTTAACTCGTACCTATTCGTATTGTATCGCGTTAATTCGAATTTTGCATAGTGAACTTGATTCGTTAAACAACTTGCACTGCGGAGAGGGATCTATTCTTAAAATGCAAAATAGTTCCTGTTGCTCCGAACCGAAAAAGAAACGAGCACTGCAGCTAGGTTCAACGCGATACTTGATACTTCGCGAACAGTTTGTGTGGATAATATGTATTATACGAAAAAATAAACGCGGTTTCAACGATAGTTTTCAACGAGTACGTAATATGGGTTAAACGATCGTGTCGGTGTGGAAAACGACCGATTTCGAGGCACTCGCTGTAAAATTAGCAAATTTTATATTATTGCATAATTGAATGATCCTGCATAATGTTAAGGCTTGTACAAATTATAACAGTACCCACCAACATACAACATGTATTGAGAAAAAAAAAAATAACAGAAAGCACTTATCGGTACAGATAACGCGAACGCGTTGGGAATGAAAAAACAAATCTCGTTTACGAACGTATAAAAAAATTATTAAGCGTTTCTGTCATCGAAAACAATATATTATCGTATTGTTGTTGTTGTTGTACCTATACCATACGAGAATTATTATTATTTTACGCGTACAATAATATCTACTCGGTGGAAATATCGATGATGTAACACACTCCGTTATAAAACGAGTCCGACACACACAAACTATAGATAATGTTATGTATTATCGTAATATAGTTCGAAGTCTATACTGTTATTGGATTCTGAGTGAAACGAAGAACGTATTCACACGATGTGTGTTTTTATCTTCTGTAATTTTTTTACCGCCTACTACATAATATATACGCGATAACTTCTTCAATAGCATGCTCCGATTTTTAACATCAGTATAATGATAGGTCTACGGACGGTACTTCGATGGGTCGTAGACTAAAGCGTCGGTAAAATTAAAAAGTTACGAAAAAAACGTTAAAAATTACGGCGTGTATTCGACATAACCGATTTTAGCCATAACTTCCGCAATAACCGTCGAAATAAACTGAAACTTTCGCGTAAGATCGGTGCGTCTGATACGAATTTCGAAAATTTCTGAACGAACATTGAAATTTTCGAAAATTTATTTTTTTTGTAATTTTTGTCACAAAAAGTTTTGAAAATTCGTTACAAGGTTCCAAACGTGTAAACACATACGTCGTTGAAAATTTTCGAAAATTCGTAGTCAAACTTGTTGTTATTTATGGTTGTATTTAAAGTTGGAAAATGTTCGAAAATCGGTCATACCTGCGATTGATTTTTGGAAAAGCATTCGCACAAACTTGTTATTTAAGGTTTGAATACGTTATGCAGGTAACAAACATTTTGCTGCATGAAAAAATTTCAATAAAAAGTCCGCCCTGTAGATTCTGTAAAAAAAAGTATTGAAAAACGGTGTTATCATTGATTAATGAAGTTACGCACCGTTGTGATTCCGACTTCTGGGAAAATTCGTAAAACCGGAACACGTATTTGATATTATTCGTTTGGTATTAAAGTTAATTTCTCCGGACGATAAAATCAAAATTCTCAACAAACTGTTTTCACTATAGGTAATCCTAGCGACTATATAATATAACAGACCGACAGTGGAAGACTCTATTGTAACGGCACACAGTTTTTACAGTTTTAGTTGCTCTCTCGGGTACGTTGTTTTCGTCAGCGATTTTTATTTGATCTCTCGTACAACTTCTACATCGTTATATATCCAAAAACGGTGACCCGCAGCATCGAACCTCGCACGCGGGTAAAATAATTTTTGGTTTGGGACCGAAAATTATGTAATAATGTGGAAAAAACTACTATTTCATCTGTCCGAAACAGATGCTTGAAAAAATTTTCGTTATTATTTTACCGTACCTGCGCTAGGAAACGACAAAATTCACAACGATCCCCCCAGCGTACATCATATTATAATAATCGTTCAAACACAATATTGTTCTCCGGTTTCATAGTGTAAAGTACACGCGGTTTATTTAATAGGACGTTCGCTAGCGTTATTTTTTTACAATTTTTTTTCCCCGTTCAAATAACTATATTAAGTATATTCTTCGTAATATTTTTTCACACACACGCGCCGACCGGCTGAACAGAATAACAACGATAATAATAACACTGTACACTAATATACGGTATAATAAATATCACGTCGACGGTCACAAAGTCGTTGTCGGGCGATACGAAAATACGCGTATTATTATTTTTTTGTTTTTTTAAACGCTCGCGCTTGCGCCGATAATAATCTAATAAAACGGTGCGCGTGTGTGTGCGCGCGCGGTGTCAAAATCATTGTACGACCGGTCGGCGACTACGTCACGAGAGACGGAAAATAACACGTCGGCGGAACAAAATGCAACGATCGTTTCTAATGAAAATAACGATGATATTAATCTACTATTCGTACACCGTTGTGCACGAAAAAACGAATATATCGTATATAAAACAGTCGTAGAAACACGCATTAACATACGGGCGTACTTACAAAGGCCGGTCAAAAAGTCAATCGTTTTTTTAACCGCTCATGTGCGATTAAAAACGGTTTTTTCGCGCTGATTCGACTTTTTTCACGGTCGATTCTTATAACAATTGTTTACAACCGTCGCCGCAAAGTTGCCTGTTTAATATTATTACCCGTTATCGACCAAATTCGTTGACACTTTTTTTTATTTCATACTGATCGTTTCCCACGGACGTGCCGTATAGATTTATATGAATATCACAGCGAAAAAATAAACGGTTAACTTTTTCAACCTGTCGATCGTTTTCGTTGTTAACTTTGAACGTTTTTTAACTCGAGGCAATTCAACCGCGCTAACCTAACTGGTCGCGGTTAATTTTTTTTTCTTTCTTTGTACCGAGGTTTAGAGATTCGTAGCTTTTACGAAATCGCAGAATTAAATTTTTCTATTTTAAAAACAATGAAAAATGTTTCCGATCAAGTGCGCCTACCTACCGTCTCAGGACGACGAAATATTAATACGTTTAAATTCCGTACGAAAATTTCGTTTCGTGGTATTGAAAAATAAATACTGAAAAAAAAATCACTATTATAATTATTAATGCCAACAGTGTTGGACAAGACATAACAAACAACTATTCTATAACACGAAAAACCGTAAAAATAGTTTGAAACGACACAACAAACGAACAATATTTTTAAACGGTAAAACAACACGACAGTACAACGTCGAATTTTGATTTTTCACCGTTTTGTGGAATATTTCAACGCCATAACGGCGAAATATCGCGCGTATGGGTTTCAAAAAACCGTTCTCTTGCAACGTCGTAACTATAGTTTATTTTCGATTTCAACGTATACCATAATATATAATACACGTAGTTATGTCGGTTTATGAACGTGATTTACATTTCTCGTTTTATTTTTTTTCACCGCGCACTCGGTTTTTCTACAAAAATTTGCCGCGATAACGACGGTAATATTATTATTATTATAGAGATGACATAACGCTGCGGTAAACAGCAGTTTTGCCAATATAATACGCAGCGAATATTATTGTAATATCGCACGCAAAACGTTTGGAATTATTTTGTGAAAATTACACGAGGTGGCGCGTGCGCGGGAGAAAAAAAATAAAGCGAAGAAACGTTTGTCGGGCGTATCGAAGAAAAAAAAATAACACAATCACAGAGAAAATGTCGCGGATTAATTAAAAAAATCGTTTTTTTACGTGTTTCCAGCGAAGGGGAACGGGGGAGACCTCTTTCTCACGCTGAAATCATGTACCTATTGTAGAGACGTTATCCGTTACGTACCGCGATCGATCCGATAATGCGATACGGACGTTTTTTTGTAATTCAACTTGTACAAACTTAGAGGGTCTGAGCGATTCGAAAATGTGGAAAAGTCGTTTTCAAGTGGACTTTGTGACAAATTCGAGTCAGTTTTATAGGATCCTTACGGAGAAGGAAAGTCGAGGTTTCCCTTAAGGTGGGGAATATCGGATAGAGTTACCGTCGAACCTAACCGCCAGAGCCGTCCGTTGTTTCTACGGCAGCTAGTAGACCATCTTAGTATGGGGATCCTTCACAAACGAAACGAAAATTAATCAATTTTGGTTTTGAGATATACCAGTCATTGGATTTTTTTTGGAGTTATGATTAACAAAAAAAAAAAAACACAAGAAATTCGATTCCGACAACGCTGTCGGTCCTAAACCCTAATGACTTTTAAAAGAAATTCGTATAGATTTAAAGACTTCCAGCCACATTTAATTTAAACTAGTATGAAAGAACTTGTAAATTTTCTATTTTTAAACCGGGCCAAAAATTAAACTAAGATTTTTTTTAGGCTTATCGTAAAATTAGTGTTTAGTATAGGTACATAAAAAAAAAAAATCATGCGATATTTCCCCTCGTATGTTATATTAATGAACCTAACCTGCGGCGCGTACGAACTATCCGCATTATATCGGTTTCAAAATAAATAAAGAAACGACATTGAGTAACAGAGTTGACCGTATGATATACTTAAACTTGCATTAAAATACGATTAGTAAGTGTACAGCACACTACTATGGTATATTGTACAATTGACCAAATCGAGAAACGTATATAAATTATGTTATAACGTTATGGGTTCAGTACACAGTTTACACGCGTTTTAAAATCGTGCGCGATATAAATAATATTATCGTATTCAAATAAAGTATATACACACACACATAGATACTGTACAAAAATTTGTTTACAATATCGATTATTAGTTCGTTGGTTTACAACAGCAGTCACCTATATATCGTAATAATATGCTCGGAGGAGGTGGTTCGCCAGAATTATATTCACAGAATCACAAAATAACAAAACGGGTAACAAAACGCGTTGTTCAAACGCGTCGCGCGATCGTCCGTCAAATCCTATACATTTTTTATACGGTCGTTTTTTTTCTTGTTCGTGTTTTCCAAGACTACAGAATTCGTTCGATTCTGTACAGCTTTTCGCACAAATCGCGAAACCGACCACGTGATTTTTGTCCCCGCTATATTATGATGAAAACAATGGGCACTCATCAAACGTGTGTATATTTTCGTAATACGAACATTGCACGCGCCGTGAGCATAAATTATTGTATCGTACCGTGCAGATAGGTGTACTCGACGCTGTTCGCGCGCGTGATACTGCCGTCCGAGATGAAACAAAGAGCGAATAAAAGAAATTCCTCGGTCACAGTATTATTAATTTCGATCCTTTCGCTAGCTACGTGTATATACGTACTATATACAAGAGCTAAACGAAAAATACGTATAAAAAAATAAAGATTCTGTGCGGATCCACTGTACAATAGTGTTGTATAACGCATAATTACTTTGTCCAAAACGGGTCGTCCGTTTTTACGAGGAACGTCCGTTTTTATCATCTTTTCAAATACACTGACCGTGTTCGAAATGTCGATGAGAAATGATAACGTGACGTGTTACAACCGTCGTCCGGAGATAACGTTATATTTTTTTACACGTCGTTCATGAAAGTCGTGCATGTGCGCGCGGCGTTTTCGGCTGAATTTTAGCAGTCCAAAAACGCGTTCTACTCGAACCGTCTCGTTGCAGCTGCTGCGGTACTTTGTTTACGTGCATAACACGTATATTATTATTATTATAAAAATATCGTGTACGTGCATAACACGTATATTATTATTATTATAAAAATATCGTGCACGCGCGGTTCGCAGGCCGTCGTCTGTGGAAAAAATCCGATGTATTTAATTATTATCCGCGCTCCGGTAGCGGAGAAAGCGTTTCAATTGCACGCGAGTTTCAGGCCGATATAGACGCGCAATAATGTGTCACACGGAATCCCGACCGTTTTTTGTCTTAAAGGCCTCGCGTGGACATTGTGCGACGGGGTAACGCTTTGTGGGTGGCTCGGTCGCCGCAGTTGTGGTTTTTAAACGCGTTATTTCACATCCGAAGGCTAATCTGTCAGAAAAACGAGTGAGCAGGACGGCTTAGGGGGTTCTGGAGGCTCCTTCGTTCCTGCTACAGAGCAGCTCCACCAATTTTTTCGTCTTGAGATTTTTAAAAACGAAATAAGACGATTTTTTTTCAATTCAGCGTGTGAAATTAAAACACGAGTCGTTTTCAAGTGGACTCCGCGGCAAATTCGAATCTCGATCAAAACTCCACACCGAGAAGCTATAGTACGGCCAGTGGCGGCGCGAGGTAAAATTTATATGTGGGCGAAGTAGACTTAAAGAGGCCCTTTTTTGGCCATATCTTTCTACGGTTAATTATAAGTCCCTTTGGAACGCGAGGCCCTTTGAGGTGCGAGGCCGTGGGCAATGGCCCACTTCGCCCACGCCTAGCGCCGCCACTGAGTACGGCCAACCGGCAATACCCCCAAAAAAACTATCCAATTCGAACGCCTGCCACGCAGCGCAGCGATTTGTTTTTATTTCCGTATTTTTTTTAATTTTACCAGAATATCGCGTTTTTTTTTTTTTTGAACATCGTTTTTGACCGCGAAAACTCGTATAACAGTTGTGACAACAATACTGCTGCTGCAGGGGTGTTCGCCGCAGCGGTCAATCGCGATCGTCTCTATGTCGGGTCCGGGGAAAAAAAAAAAGAAAATCGACGGCCAACGCAATATGCCGCCGGTTCCCTGTGTCGTTTTATGGGTGCGCGCGCGCGCGTCGTCGAAGGGGAGAAAACCGGACGACCGTTTTTGAAAACATCGCGAGTACGTAATATACGTGTGGGCTAAATCGACGTAGTTATCGTCGTTGAAGGGTCGTCGTCGTCGTCACCGTCGACCCTTTATATATTTATTATTGTAATAAAAGTATAAAACCGACGACGGGTGTCGCGGGAGAAAAGGGGAGAACTCGCGTGAATCACACTGCACAACAGCAGCAGCATATCGTCATATTATTATTATTTGCTTTCCGAAGCGGCAAAAACCTGCGGCGGATCCCGTGCGTTGCTATCATCGTCCCTGTTCCTGTTATCATCGTATAATTTTCTGCCTGATGATAATCCGTACACGCGACCACTGCTGCGGATTGCGAATAATTTACAAGTGTTTGATCGCGAAAATGTGCCCTCTCGATCGTGTCGTCGTCGTCGTCTCCGAAACGTTCTTTTCTGCCGCTTTTTCGTGACAGTATTTCGCTCTGAAATCACTCATTAAGCCGTATCGTCGGACACGTACCGCGCGCGTGTGTTTTTTTTTGGCCGTGGTTTACCGCGATAAGTTGATATCGAAACAACGTGACAAACAGCATTTGCTATCGGTTTTTTAAAACCATCACTCATATAAATTGTTTAAACAGTTATGACTAAGAAAGAACACACGTTTCAATCGCGAGTGATTCGATAAAAATTAAAAAACAAATATTTTACCCACCTGCGTTCTTTTGGGGGAAAAAAAACGCTAATCGAAACAAAATGCCGGTTCAGGAGCTGAGTTCCCATGCGTCCCAGTCCCCAAGTCGAGATCCGACTGACTGATTGATAGTATCGATTCGACTCGGCATAATCGCCGTGCAAAAACCCGCACAAAGACGCACACGTCACGAGACCGACTGGTTCGCGCAAAAAGGGTCCTATCGTCACTTTTCAATCGTACATATTTCATTTTGAGAAAATTAAAAAAAAACTTTTGGAATCGGGCCGTAGTACGAGGAATTTCTGCAGGTCCTTTCTTGCGTACCGAAACGTTGTACCCCCCCGAACATTGAAAACCCGCGGTTAACCGAATCAGTCGTACGATCGGTGGTGATTTCACAAATGCTTTTAGTGGCCATCGCACGTTTTAAATAAACACCCGCACATGTGTTATTGCGTCTTTTCGTGTTTTTAAAAAGTTGTGTTGTCGGACGAACACGCGGAGAGAGCCCTAACTGAACACGATACTTACCCGCCATTTTATTGCGCGTGTAGATACTGAAAACGGGAACTTTCAACGCATTTAAACGGTGCTATCGAATCGAGGGGGACGATATATGTTGCCCTCTGATGCAGGAAAATCGGAACGTTTGTAACTCGGATCACTCGTCCCCGGACTTTAATTATTTTTTCGAGCACCAGGTTTGTGCTCGAAATCACCATTTTCTCGTATCAGTTCTCATACTGTACAGTGTAAATTCTCTGCAAACAACGAAAAACATACACGCCTAACGCGTGTTATTACAAAAAAAATTTTTTGGAAATTCGATCAATCATACTATACCATTGATTGTAAATTGTATTTTTATAAACCTTGCACCAAGTTTGGACGTCAACAGCCATATTATTATTGTAACATTCGGTCGATTCAAAAAACGTTCGTCGAAACGGGCTACACGGTATTAATTATAAGTGGTGCAGCAGGTAGTATAAATTCAATATACCATAAAGTAGTTGGCGCTTTGAATAATAATTGTTTTTAATCTGAAGTCCGTTTTTTGTACCTTTACCGTTCTGCGAATTCACCGTTCTGTTACAATAACAACAATCGAGCGCTGAGTCACACGCGCGTTGAACGGATTTTTCTGACGTTATATTCGAGAAATATCTGCCGCGGCGTAATACACGTCACGTGTCGTTTTTACTTACAATTATTATTTTTAAAACCTCTACCAAACTACCTATGTAAAAACTGAAATCCTTTCGAGCCCCGAACTGTTGTCCGGATACGATACAATTTAAACGTCACATAGAACTATTTTGACCGCAGCGATTTAAGGGAAAACATTATTTTTTTTTTAGAATTAAAAAACATTTTAAAAATTTTCGTTTATTATTTAGTCGGTTAATACGGTATAAAATTATAAATGTTTTAAGTTCTCTCATATTATCTACTAGTTCTAGATTTGTAGTTATGCGACTTTAAATATACGCGTGTTTCTCGATGTTCAAGATTAATTTTTTTCTTCAAGTGTTTAAAATCGTCTGCGTTGCGCTGAAAACTGAATTTCATAATTATTTTCTTTTTTCAAAATTAACCAAAAACCTCGACGACACTACACGGGTGTTTACAGTTCTGAAACGAAAAAAATTTTCCAAATCGAAATTGATTGATTTTCGTTTGCGAACTATAATAGCCGATTCACTACCTACCGAGATAGCCTACTGCTATAGAAATAACGTGTAGACGCGCACTGGCGGAATTCGACGGTAACTTTATCGGATGTTTCCCCTCGTAAGTGGATTAGGAGGTTATTTCGTGAGAGATGTATTGGTATCAATCGTGTTGCCGATAGTTAAAATCTTTAACAATATCATTATATCAGACATTTATCGATTTCTTTTAAAAACACTCTTCTTAAAACAGCCCAAGTGCGTTCGCGAACGTTGCCGCGTGTAGTACTTACCTATAATAATATAATGTACGATAATTACAGTGGTCGATTATAAAAACGAACAGAGTGCACTTTAGTCTTAACTTCGTTAATCGTTTTCGTTTCTTTATTATATAAAACGGTAAAAAAAAAATACGCTCGACGATAAAAAAAAAAGAAATGCAGCGGATGTCCACGGTAAAACAAAAAATAATAATTCCAACGCTGGTGTTCAATTTTTTCTTTCGATGCCCATTGATAAAATATATATATTCGTATGATAACTGTTTGATAAGATTATGTTGATAAGATTATGTTGATAAGATTATGTATGTTTGATAAGGTTATAATTTTAAGGTTATGTATTTTTCGTTTTGTTGAAAAATTATCATGTTGTAGAGACGAGTTGTGTGTGCTGAAGCACGAGTGTAACTGGACGTTTCATTTTAATAAAATATTAATATTAAATATTAATTACCGTGTGTAATTATTTAATGTATAAATACTACACACGAAACAATAACATTATCATAACAGCTATATTCGTACTGCAGGATTCGCGTCGGCTTTATGTAAATATACGCGTATTTATACGCCGCAGGTCATCTCGCGGTGCAAACAGGCCCACGCGTTTTTATCGACGGCGAATTTACAAAATAAACAATTTGTAAGAGTATAAATTCAGATTCCCCTGTCGTGTTGACACATATCGCTGCAAGACCGTAAAATGTTAATTTCTCCGTACGAGGCGACGTATACGTTTATGTTCTTGTCGAGTTAAAATTTACCAATCAAATTAACGGACTTCGAATCAGTTCGATTTAAACTTTTGATGAGCCCGGCGTTGAAAACTATAGAAAAATCGTAATCCCCCCAAAATATACATCATTTGTAAATTCTATACGCTCATGGTATTAATTTCGTCGGCAGCCTGCGGTTGATGTAAAACAACTCGTAACGCCATGTTTTTTTTACCTGTTAAGCATTTCTATCGGCTGTTACTCTACTTTTGTCGGGCAATAATTGTGTGCGTTGTATACGTTGATTTTTATTTAACGATCGTACGATAATATGCTGATAAAAAAAGAAACAATCAGAACGCGATTAGAAAAATAATTTACATCAGCTGTGTTTCGGCTAAAACGACCGTATATCATGATGCGTACCGATGAAAAATCGTACATCAAAAAACATTGTATTCGATTTCAATAAAACTCTAACGTTCATTCGAAATTGATTCGTAATCTTCAGCTAGGTAGCTAAAAAGATGGCCAGCTTTTGTGGTACCGCGCGTATACCGGTGGAATCCAACGATTTCTTTTTTGCAGAAAAATAACTCGAATCGATAAACTCACTAACGGAGATCATAAACCGCACACGATGAAAAAATAAAATAATCACACGTATACTATATACGATTATATCAGTCGTCAACAACACGAATTTACAACGTATTATCGTCGGCTCGTCGAGAGGAAAGGGATTATCAAACGCTCGCCGTTTCCAGCGCGTCACACGATTTTAACTTGACTGGCCGTTTTTGCCGTTTTCGTCATTCTACTCTCGTTATCGTCAGCGAAACCAAAACAACTAAAATTTATTTATTTATTTATTTTTTTTATTTCGATCATTTGTTTTCCCAAAACGCCGCTTTTTGACAACGCCGCCGCTGCACAACAACGCTTTCGCGAACTTTTTTAACCGAAAGGACCGACTCGACGTATCGCACAGTCAATTCGATGGTATCGTATTGTGTACACCACCCATAATAAAGGTTTCGAAGGGTACGAAACGAACGCGCCAGCTGCATTTTTTCACTCTCTTTCACTCGCTCGCTCTCTTTATACTAATAATAATAATAATAATAATATCTCCACGCATTAAATATGTATTCGTCCGAAAGGAAGTAGTGGCGTTTTATCGACCAACAACGTCGTCATGGTCGCGCCGACGACACGATGCTGCCGCCGCCATCGGGGGTGCGTGCGGCGGGAGAACGGGGCGAGAAGAACGCGAACAATATATGTATGTATTATTATACGCGCGGTATAATATTTTTTGTTTCTCTCTCCCCGTACAACAGTGTGACGTGACGCCGTCGCCTCGATTCCCCCTGGCGTGTAACGAAAAACGCAAAAAAACACGCGGCACACACAATCTGTGTGATTCTGAGAGAAAAATTAATAAAAATAATAATCGGAAAATACGATTCCGAGCGAGCCCGGTTGTCCGTAGTATACGACGACATACGGTCCTGGTAAGTTTTTCGAGTGTTTCGAACGTGGCCGAAAAACCAAATCGTGTGAATATTATGTGAAAAATACACGTTTGCCGTAATTATAACGTTACTCCTCGGTTTCGTGTAAACTTTTCAATTTTGTTTTTGTCAAATTTCAGACCCCCCTCCGCAGTAACCTTTCGTTAGAGGAGTTACTGACATTAAAATTCGGAGCGTTTACGCGGTTAATTTTTCTAGAATTTCAAAGCGCTTAGCTAAAAAATTGGCCAAATCGCTCGAGACTTTAACCTCTTACCTATTTTCATGTAAACGTTTCAATTTGCACCGACCATTCGGACGCCATCGCCAAGTATAACTAGATCTATACGTCGTACACGTTTGCCGTAATTATAACGTTTCTCCTCGGTTTGTATGGCCGTGACTTTTTCAATTTTCTAACTTTTAAATTTGACACCCCTCAATCAGAGTTACCATAGAGGTACTAACATCAAAAACCGGAGCATTTTTACTGCCGATAAAGTTGTTCACAGAATAAAAAACAACGCATTATTGTAAAAACAATACATTCTTCGCTGCTCTCAAAATCTTCGAAAAACCGAAAAATCTGCGCACTAGAAAACGTGTAAAACGATGAAAAGAATTTTTTCTAGTCGGTCTCATTTTTTCGTTTTTTTAATTCATCGTGAGACCATACTTTTTTGATTTCCGAGAAATCCGTTCAATTAGTAGTGTCATCGTACAAACGGCAAATTTACGAGTAGAATAAATAAAATAAGAATAGAAAAAATATATAATCTAGTCGAATTATCCTCTTTTCTTTGAAGTCTGTTGCGAAACGATACGCGGAACACGCCGAAGTAAATCCTCGCGTCGTATATAGAAGTACGATGGAAATAAAAGTATAACGCGTTTTATTGTTCACACATTTTTAAACGACAAAACAGCAGCGACACCGTCCGCAAAATCGTTCGAATAAACGGTTTATTATTACGTTTTAGTTTTCGTTCTGTACGACGCGCTGAATATGTAAAATACGTAAAACTGCGTTTAACACGACTAAAAATTATATAAATCAATAAGAATATTCATAGAAAACTTTTTTTTTTTTTGCCAATCGATAGTAGTAGTCCGTACATCTGTATACCATGATGGGTTTAAAAATGTGTTGCACCACGATAAAATATTCACGGGCCCGGCGGCGTTGCAAAAACAGTTTTGTGAATAATGCGCTAAAACGACGGGTAACACATTTGGGACCGACGAAAAAACAAAAAATACAGCTGTTATAACGACTATAATACAGGAACAAGGAGTATTATACGCGATAGTTAAATTCAAAAGTACACGTCGATAGGCCGTTTAAACCGAATACGGGAAACTATCGCTTTCATAGCGTGCAATAATAACAATTCGTGGAGCTGCAGTATCGTGCTAAAATTAAAAGCGATCAGACGAGTGTAACAATTGTTGTGTTAACCCTCCAAACATAGACGCGTGGATTGATCGCTCAGACAGAGACGACGTACATGGTGCTGATGGAGATATAACGGTGTGAGGAGGTGTTGTATTTTTGGAAGACGATTAGTTCCGAGGTGCGGCACTATAAGTTTCTTACGTATTGTTTTTCATCGATTGAAAAAAAAAAATCGTCGGCATTTTCATACTCTATCTCCCGCCGCACTGTATAATAATATCGTCTATTATTGGCGCCGATAAACGAGGAAAGCGTGCGGTCCACAATAATATCGTGTCCGTGCTTCCAAAATTTTTACTTAACGATTTCTCGGATTTACCGAAGTAATTCATCCGGGTACATCGCACGGACGATGTATATAATATGGACTGATACGAATCGATCTATAGTCGCCAAAATAAACGTAGTGCGGATGAAAAACGATTTAATTCGATCGTTCCGTGAAAAGTGCGCAACGATAATCCTGATATTTTTCACGGTAAAAAGTATGAAAAAAAAAAAAATACTTCATCCACGACAGTAATACTCGTGTTGTGTTGATTGTGAGATACGCGCGCAGAGTGTAGTGAGTACGCGGCGGCAGTTGTCGAGTGCCTCGAAACCAGAGATGGACGTCGATGGAATGCGTCCTATTGTTGTTGTACGCGCGTCTCCGCTAAACGTTGCGGCAGGTTAAAGCGTTTAATTTTTTTTTTTATAAAAATCCCCGACAAACAAGGCGATAGTACAAATAGTGTACCCGACAATAAAAAATACAACGTAAAATAGTTCATGTTTCGTTGGTGCAACTCAGAAAATCAACGCAAGTGAAATTTACGAATGTGTACATAATATGTGATATGTACACGACAATTATATTGTACGTTCGTATCGCCAAGGACAAGTGTCGGCTGACTTTCGCCGTACGATCGCGCGTATACTTTCAAGGCTTCTTCGACGGCGAATAGACAGCAAATTTTTATGAATTTTTTTTTTCTACTCGAGTTTTCTCGATTTCCGCGCTTACGTCGGTTTGGATCTGGGCGGGAGATTTTACCGTCACGTAAATGAAAATCAAAAAAAATTCCCCAAAAAGACAGCAATTAAGATGACAATGACAACAATGTCAACAATAATCTGTCGGGCCGATCGTATCGTTATTACTCAGTACTGCAAACGATTCGTTTTTTATACAAATTTGATCGCCCGTTTCTTTCGTATTAGGTTGTATAACACTCGAATATTGGCGTACAGTTTTAAATTTTACTTTTGATGTATTATAATTTAGTTGAACGGGAAAAAAAGATATTAGTTTAGGGTCTTACTCAATTGAATCCACTTTTCTTTCAAATAGCTGTGTTAATACGATGTACCAAAATAAAAGCAAACATAACACTATGTACTACTAAAAAAACGCCGCTAAAAATAAAAACTTATAAATAAACGGTGCGTTTGTACCTATATGCGACGCTGCTGAAAGTGTGTAAATATTTAATGCTATCGGCCGAACGATTGTGAAATAACGCATTATCGTTCCAAACATTTTATATAATAACAATACGATCGAATTACGTACGTTCGTATAGACGGATAATAATCGTATTCTACCGCAAACAAAGTCGAACCGACGTCGTCGGACCAACGTCGTCATAACGGCAGCACGTAGGTTAAACACGCAATAATAAAAAAAAATTCATAAAATACGCGCAGGCTGGTTCGGCGGCGTTTGTGATACAATATTTGAATAACAGTGTTCGTAACGTTTATAATCAGCCGTATATAATAACGCATTCCACCGATAGTTTTGACGTTTTTCTCTTTGGAATACGCATTTTAAAATATGCAGTACAATCAGTCGTTGTACAGTGTTATTATTATAACGTTACAAAGTGTGTTTTTTTACTTTTCTGAACGTCAGCGCGAAGACGCGTTTTTACAATGGCGTATTTTTTTTTTCCACCGCTGTTCGTATAGAAAAGTAATGCTATCCGCCGACTTTCGACACCTCTAACGAAGCGTCCGCCGGCGATACTTTGGTTGAAGCTTTTTTCTTTCAGTTTTACCACAAAAACAAAAAAAAAATCGACAATTTGACGGCGAAAAATTTGAAGTTTACGTCCATGACGCCTTCGGGTAGTGCTCCGATCGGGGTACGTCGAACGACACGTAAAAGTTGAGATTTTCTTTTACATTTTTTTAATATTTTGATTGTTTTCCGTGTGTCGAATCCGGCGTCAAAACAGCCATATTTCTAAATTATTATGTCGGTTTATAATGCCGTTTTCAGACCTATTTATACTTTACCGAATCAATACTTTATTGAAAAACGTTTTCGCTAGGTATTTTCGAATTTGTTAATCTTCCAAGTGACTCGCATTCTACTCCGTCAAACGCGACCATGAGTCCCATCCCGACTTTTTTTTTACTTCTGTGTGTTTAATTTCCTATCAACTCGTCCAACAGCAACTGGTCCAGAACACACCGACGTAACATGATAACATGTCGTATACAATGTTTTTACTTTAACGCGAATCGACAGTTCGGATTGACACGGGGTTTTCGGGATTTTTCAAGTTTTAAGTCTTTTCAAAACACACGTTTTGTGTGCGTTAACGACAGTAAACATTTTAACCAGGGAAAAAATAACACGTTGGCGTGGAAAAATTTCATCTCTAAAGGTAATATAAAATGATTGTTTTTCACGTAATTTACGTACGCGACGGGCGTTGTACGTATTGTGTACATATGTAGACCGTCTGGGCGCGACGACTGAAAACAAACCGGATTCGAGAACAAAAGTCGTCGCCAGCTACAATAATAATAATATTGTAGATCATATCTCCACCGCGTTTTATAATACTTTTTTTGTATTTAAAACGAATAATAATGTACATTTTTTTCGTGTGTAGGTTACCTAGCTCCGTTTACATCGGTCCACTTTGCGTGCCCCCGAAGATACCGAGCTCCAAGCGTACAACATTATTATTTAATAACGATCGCGTCGCCGTGTTTACCCGTAAGAGATTACACACGGAAAATTGAAAAAAATTCGAAAAAAACATTCGTGTAATCTGTTTGCGGCGGTTTCCCGTTTCGTACGATAACCTTTTGGAATTCGGAATAATCCGGCGCGTGACGTTTCTCAGAAGCAATGTTATTGTGACTACATCACTCACACATTTTAAGAGCTAATTGATCACGTGCCTAATGACACATTGTGGTCGTGGGTCGATACGGTCATTATAAAACTGGTAAGGTCATAATAGTATACGAGTTGTATAGGTTTGTGGTTATGAAAAGTAAAACAACGACGGGGGAGAGAGAGAAAAAAAAACGTTCAGTTTGATCCGTTTAGGATTTTTAACTAAGGAGACCTTCTTTCTCTGTCCGCTGAAATCCTAGGAACGTTGCCAAACGTACCGCCGATCGATCTAACGATTCCGAAAACCGATTTGTCACGAAGCCCTTAATATCGAAAACGACTTTTTCACATTTTAGACCATACGTTTTAAACAAATCGAATTTAAAAAATGTTTTTTATACGTTTATTTTTAAAGACGAAAAATGTGGGAATGTCGTTTCCAGTGCGTTTCGTGACGATCAGTACTGAGAATCCTCATCAGAGAGTCAATGTCTCCCCTCGAGAACAAGGATTTTCTCAGCGAGTCAAACACCCACTCAAAAAGATCCTAGTTTTGGCTCGACATTTTTTTTTCCTCCGAATTTTCATTACCGATTTATACTTATGCGTTGCGTAATGTTGAGTGAAAAAAACCGTTCGGAGCCAAATGTTTTTCACGTACCTCGAAAAACGATCAAAAATCGCAATTCAAGTATCAGCATTTTATAGCCACCCGATATATTACCGATAAATTGTTGACAAACATAGACCACCATGTATCACCTAATGTAATATGTCTTATTCGAGAATGGATGTTTAGAGGTTTGGTTCATTTCTTTTGTGCGATAGTGCGTTATAGAACAATTATGCGTTTACACAGCAGTGTACGCGCGCCTATATAATTATTGAGAAAAAGAGTCGTCAAAGGAGTCGAACGGAGAACAAAATAACTTCACTTGAGAAAAGAAAAATTTTACAAAAACGAAACGTGCAGGATGGGGCCGCGTGACTGACGCGCGTGTGTCGATGTAAATATTTGAACGACAACGCAAACAACGGACTGCGCTTTGACGCGGAATCGCCGCAAAATAAACGTAGGTAGTAAATTACGGATGAAAAATGATTCGATTGTTCCGCCGCGTACGCGATGATAAAAAAACCACCCTAAATCTCGATGTACGTATAGAATCGTTATTTTTCGCGGGGAAAAAAAAGTACGAAAATGTTCCGTCGTTATTTTTCGTGCGAAAAAACTTATCGGTCATCACGCTGTATTGGCGACAAGTACGCTCGGTCCCCGTGTACGCACAAAACGATGGCCCAGTACGCGCTTCGAAAAACACCGTATTAGACACCTCTTATAAAAAAATTAACGATAAATACGATGTTATTCGACCGATATTGTTTATTATTTATTTTTTCGCACACGGGCAATTAACCGCCTACTACTTACAGCGGTAAGGACCACCGACGACGCATAAAAATAAATAACGACACGTGTATAATAAAGCCATCAAACGCTGCACCGCGAGTCGATGTTTTAAAAAAAACAAATCAGGATAATAATAATATTTTCTCTCGACGCGCTTTGTCTTCGCCGTGAAAAAAAAATAGAAAAATATATTATACAGAAAAAACACGCAGACAGACAATGGCTCGTTGCCGTTTGTAAGTTGCAAACGGTACTGCACGCTGAATATAACACCCACACGCGTATAACAACGTATGTACGCTGAAAAGCGTTAAAAAAAAATAATACTGCAGCAATAATATGTTGTCGTTATTAATATGGTTTTTTTTATGTTTTTTACGCGGTCAGGACGGTAGTATAATAATTGTTATAGTCGACGCTCAAAAACCTATAATGTAGGAGCTTTTTTTTTTTTTCGTTTTTTCCCGTATTTGAATGATTTATCGAAACAACAGCGGCGGGGAAAAAAAAACGTGTCAAGTCCGTCGGACAAGTCCCCGGGTTCTTAGGAGTTCGGAACGAGTCGTGTTACACGGGTGCGTGCGCATACGATATACGCGTTTCAACGCGGTGTGTTACGTCGTCCGGATGTTACAACACACATTGTTATCCGCGTACAAAACACGGTATTTTGAGCGAAAAGGGACAAAAAAATGTAGTTTCGTAAATTAGAAAATATTCCCGCGTTCATTTGTTCTCATCGCCGGAAATCATAATCCGTGGGCAAATAAATTAACGACATGCGCACGAGTAGTAAGTCGCCGCCGATACGGTGTCGTGGACGAAACGATTTTTTACAATTTTTTTTTTCTCCACGAAAACGATTTCGTGCTTGACGCGTGCGGAACGTGTTCGTATAATTTTTCATCCGTAATATTATGATCTACGTGTGTATTTCGGCCACTCGATTCACGCACGGGCTCGTGATAATACTCGTAATTTTGGCGTCCGTTTGAAATATAACGAACTACTTTGCTAAAGATTCGTCGTTTACACGCGCACAAACCGCGTTTCGGGCACAAAATTGTCGACGGAACAAAACGTTTCCAAAAATTAATTTTCCGTGGAAAAATCACGGGGGACAGCGGGCGGAAACGCGGCCCCGGGTGGCGAACCGTTTTTCGAAATCGTTGTCTAAAATCCTGGCAATCCACGGATAGGACCTTCGAATTACGCGAATCCTGAAGCGACCTAATGCGATAAGAGAGAATACGCGCGTCTCCCCGCAATCGACTCGCAAAATATCGAAACCTGCCGCTTTTGATTGCGTGGGGGTGTTTTTTTCCTTTTCATTCGAACCGTGCGAAAAACAAACGAAAAATATTTTTCCATCGCGATACAGAACGTCGAGAAACCGTTTAACCGAGGAAAACAAATCACAACACCTGTTTTTGAAACGAACGGATTATTTTCCTTTTTTCGTCGATTCGTACAGTTTTGAAACGTGTACACACGTCGTCAGATGCGGATGCATAAATTGTTCCGCTTTCAATCCGCATGCATTACCATTTTACGGCCGTCTCTCTTTGCGGATCATCTCGACATTTTTTTAATACAGAACCTCCGCGGTTACATCGTTGAAAATTTTAAACGATTTCGGTGTTTTATTTATGCGTGAAAAATCATCAACACAATTGCGCGGTGTTGTACTACATAATATTAATTCTAGCGTGTGACGTGCGCGCAGCGAACAAAATGCACCATCCGATTATACGCGGCAAATATTATAAACCCGCAAACGCGTTTAATAATAACGCGATGAAAACAATCGATGGTTATTGCGATGATGGTTTCAATATCGTTGTATTATCATGTATTGTTTGTATCACGTATACCCGCGAACTGACGTACGAAATCGACTCCGTTTAAAAAAAAGAGCCGGTCGATTTGTATGAATTTTTTTCTTTCAATTCGTAAGTCAACCGGATAAAAAAAAAAGGATTAACGAGAAAAAATACGAACAAAAATTTTCGAAGCGTAGGAAAGTGTGTGTGTATCGAACGACGAAACCGCGTTTGTTGTAAAAACACCGCTCCGGTATTTATTTCGCGTTGTTGTTTTTTTTAACTCTTAATCTAAAATACGAATTAAAAAAATAATGCTTTTAATACACGAGTTAAAAAAAAACAGAAGTCTTGGATTTTCGACGTTTTTTACTTTATTGCCCCGTATAAACAACACGTCGGCACAGGACGATGGGCGTACGAAAAATTATTTTACCAGTTTTGCGCGATAATCGTGACGATTATTACCCGCGCTGTTTTGTGCCTCGAAATATCGCGTCTACGTCGCACGAAACGTTTTTAAACTTTTTGTACGATACGTACGATGTACTCTCATAAAACGAACGAAGGATATTCCGTTGCACACTGCAGGAGGTACTTTTTTTTAATTTTCGTCGTAATAAACACCACGAATTAAACGTCCAAAACCTGTACAAAACAGCTGTTCACTGCAGACAAGTAGTCGGATTCGCGTAACATGGAAGGTACGCGGGTGTTATTATTTTGGAAAGTTTACGAGAACAATAATTTATATTTTTCTGAGCGACGCGTTGGTCTTTACAGTGATGTTATTTTTCCCGCGATCAAAAGAGTTCTCGAAGCCGCGCCAATTTTGACGCGTGAAACGGTAGAGACGGTTTTTCGAAATTTCGATTAGTTCCGAGGAAAACGGGCCAGAACTGAAAAGAAATTTCCAACAAACACGGGAAACGCGTTTTTTTGATCGTCCAAAACGAACGATCGGACCGAAACGGGAGAGCGCTCGTCGTCTTTTAAACACGACGTGCGGTGCTCGCTCGGAATCGTGTTTTCGAAGGCTGTTGCGCGCGCGATTACTCGAAGCGTAAGTCGCGCGTACACCCCGTCAAACCCCGTCCACGAGCGCGACCCATTACGCCGGTGCTTTTATTATTTAATAACGATAATCGGCGCGCGGCCGGTTGGCAGCGCCACGGTACGGCCGTCGTGTCGCGCTCGCTAGCGGCGGCGCCGTCGTGACGTCACGGGCGGCGCGCGGTCGCCGACACACATAACGGAGTCCCCCACGCGCGCGCGGCGGAGGGGAAAAACAAAAAAAAAAGCGCACGACGACACGCGCGCCGCCGCGGCACATTCTCCAGTTCGCCTTCTGCCCGTCTGCCGGCCACAAGTGCTCGCGCCCGTTCCGTTCGTAGATCGCCGCCGCCGTCGACAGCTGTCCGCCGCCGCCGCCGCCCCACTCCTCGCGGCGCCTGACCGTCACTTGTTCGCGTGTACGTGCGTAATTGATTCCGCGCCGTCGGTCCGCTACCACTACTACTACTACTGCTAGTGCCGCTAATCAGTCCGATTTCGCGCCGCCACTCCGTTGCGAGCTTTTCGCCGCGGTCGATAACGCTGTGTCGTCGTCGTTTTAAAAAAAAAAATATTTTTTTTTTTCGATTCGTGTGCGGAGTGTTTTTTTGAAAAATTTTTTCCGAGTGATTTTTTTTTTCGAGTGATTTTTTTTTCCCGTCAAAAAAAATCCCGTCGCCGATATCCCGTTTGCGTATTAATGTGGCCGATTCGCGCCGCCGCCGTTCGGATTACCGCCAGAGACTGCCGGTGAGTGTTGGGTCTGCCATCGATGGACAATATTTATTTTTTACGTGTGAAAAAAACGGCGATACGTTTTTGTCTCGTTCTCCGGATTATTGTCTCGCGCCCGGAGAAGGTTTTAGTGGTGAAATAAAAAACTCCCTCGCCGGACCGTTAGGAAAATTCCTAAACGGTTTTCGATATTTTCAATTCCGTTTCTGAAAGAGAAAAAAAATTAAAAACGTAGTAATAATAACGCGATACGTTTTCTAATACATACGTTGTGCCCCACCTGTGGAGGGAAAGACGAATTTCACCGCGCAGTAACTACCTCTATAAATACGTTTATTTACACACCGCCGTTTATGTGACGTCCTAGCGAGGCGGCCTTGCCTGCAGCGGATAGTTTGCGCGTTTTTTTGTGCTTTCCCACCACCGCCGCCGCGGCCGCCACTACCACCACCGCTCAGGTAGTGTACACGTCGTTATCGGTATCGCCCGCCCCTCCGCCGGTCGCGATCCTTCCGCGCTGCGGTGGCCTACATTTTCGCTACGCGCGTACCGTGTCGATCTCGCGACGATTGTTTACGACGAAAAAGTTTTTTCCGCGACTGGTTCACACCGAGACGTCCGAAAATTCGTAAACCTACCCTTTGAACATGGGAAACAAAACTGCGCGCGTCCTACCCCGAAAAACGTCCGAGAGAAAACAAAAAAAATTGTATTTGAAAAACTTTGTCAGCGCGAAAGACGTCCGTCTGTTTTATCTCTTTTGTCGCCCGCTAACCCGTTTTTTCGTCCCGCCCTCGTTGCGACGTCACCGTGCGGGGCAGCTGCGGCGAACCGGAAGGATCCGTTTCGCCTTTGGTGGCTTTTTACCGTCGCGCGATTGTTATTCAAAGGTACGAAAGACTGGGGGGAAAATATAAAAAAATCGCGTCTCGTTCCGCCGCGGGAAAACCGCGCGAGACCCAAGCGGGCTTTCACCGCGGGCGCGTTCAATCGAACAATGTCGCGTCCGGTGGAGTTTTTAAAAAAATACGGTTCTCGATAAAGTCCCGCAATGTATGTATGTTTTCCGTGGTAATTTCTCGGCGCAACAGATTCCTCGGGAAAATTTTTCGCGTGGTGCTCGTAATCGATCTTCCGTTACCACAAATATCGTTATGGCGATCGCGGTAGCGATTCGCGCGAAGGTCGCCAGAAAAGACCGCCGGGGGGAAGAGAGGAGAAAAAATTCGCCATCTGGGTCAATGCCGGGCGCCTCCGGGGAGGGCCAGGCCGCCACCGCTCGTCGACGTTTTCGGCCGCGAACTGCTCGTTTCATTTTTTCGCCGACTTTTTCGACCACAACAACGCGACAGCAGTTTGAGTGTAATACGCGATATTACGACGTAGTATTTCAATTGTTCGTTTTTTTTCCATTCGTCACGCGGGCCAACACACAACTGCGCGGCGTAACGACGATTATTATTATTATATGTACCCAGTGAAAGTGTTGTTGAAACGACGTTGCCGCTGTATCCATCGGCGCGAATCATCGCGGCATTTTCGTTTAACAAATTTTACACAACGAATAAGTAAAATAATTACCGCTACCCCGGTGCGCGAAGATGTTGACGAAAAAAAAACCGCGATGACGCGCGTAAGGAAATATAAACGGATCGTCGATCGTCGTTCCCGTGAAACGAATTGCGGCACGATAAAGTATCTGGATAAAATTTCAAAGTGTAATAAAAATTTCGTCCGATTTTGCGTGGAAAAATGGACTGCTTAAAAGTGACGATTTGTGATAAATTTCACGCGCCTGTAATCGAACGAATCGCTCGGAAATCATAAAAACGTTTTGTATTTTTCTACTTATAAAATGCAGCGGGTTGTCGCCGCGCGGCCTTGCTGCAGCCACCAGTAAACATCCGCTCGCGACACCGAGAGAGAACCGCCGCGTTTCTCGCTCTTTTGTCCGCAACCCGGAGGAGCGATCGACAAACCGTATATAATGTGCGCGTAAGACGGATTCGAACGGCCGGCGAACCCAAAGCTCTGCTCTGCTTTAAATAATTATAATTCGTTCATTTGCGCGGGGGAACAAGCTACGGTTTACAGCGTTGATTCGGTCGCGCTTTTTAACACTTGTTGTTGGCGATCCGGGTAAAAAAAATATTACGTCTTAAAACATTTCGGATAGTCGCCAAAAGTCGATGTAGTTCCTCCCCTCGAATCGTGTCGGCATTCCTGCCCGCTCTCTGCGAAAGTCGCACCGTCGTCCCCGTCCCGTTTGATCTTTTTCGTTTTTACCAAAACCTTTTTTTTTTTTCACCTCGGCGAAAATTTGCGTTCGCGCGGCTTTACTGCGCACGTTATCTCTCTTATTCGTCGACGACCTTGTTGCCTTGGCTCGTCCTTTTGTACCTATAACGTATTGTTACACTGCACGGTTCGCCTTGATACGTGCGCGCGGACGCATTATTATTGTCGACGAACAAACTTTTCCGGTACGCGCGAATTTACCGCACGGATTTTTATTATTTTTTTTGCAAAACTGCACGGGCACCAACTATATAGTTATTACCGGGGCATCGAGAGCGGTGATATATATATTTTTCCATATTTGTCAAATGGAGAAGTCGATCGTCGGTCAGCGCCTGAGCAGAGATCGAAACGTGCGCGCACGACGCCCTCCACACCGCCTAGGCGACGCGCGTGAGTTACTTCGATATTACGCTGATGTAACAACGGATCGAAAACGGTGCGTAACGAAAAACCCGTCACGAATAAATTGAAATAAAGTTTGTAAATACGGTTCGTAGTAGTAAATCGATCGATTTTTCCTTTCGATCTGAAGCCGTGAGAGCGCGCTATTCCAATAGATTGTGTTTGTTTTCCCCGCGGATTCGAAAAACCGACGGTAGAAAACCGTGTTTCGTCGAAATTCGCTCGTGTGTACACGCTTCCGTCGAAACCCGGGGGCGAATCAGCACGAAAATGCCGATAGGACATTCGGTGGGATCGTTTGGCGCGAGATTGCGCGTCAGTCACCAGAAACGTTTACTATTATTTGTGACACGGTTTCGCGCGTTTTTTTAACGGCAACGTTTTTTTATTACGTTTTTTCGCATTATTGGTGTCGTTTTGCACAAGGCCGACGTGTACACCGCAGCATTTACGGACGTGCGAAACAACCGCGGAGTTTTCGAACGCTCTTCTAACGTGCGCTCGTGTAAAACGTATCGTTTTTTTTGTGCACTATTTGCGACGTTGTAACGTTGTCATATAGTCTCGCGCCGTCCTTGTCTCCTCTCTCTCTCTGTCGGCGGCGGCAACCTCCAAGCCGACGACGCGGTAATTAATACGACATTAAGTTTACGACGACGATGACCTCTCCCCGCAGACTTGACGAAATCGCACAAAACCGTTTTTTGAAAAAACGATTATACCCCGTCGTAAACGTCGCTACGCCGGTGTGTGTGTATTATACGTATTTTTTTTGAATTCGCGCGTTTTATGGACGTTTGCTGATTTTTACACAAAAATAAACACAACGTACTCGTCGACGGCGGGGCCGTGGAGAAAAACGGGAATCGTTCAATATCACGGCTTCATCTTAGATCACGCGACAGTGTATGATCCTCGGATCGTGCGTATTTTTCCCGTTATCGACATCTTGTTTTCCGTTATTATTGCTGCCGACGAAATAATGTATTTGATTTTCCCGCGGACGTCCGTTTTCCCATACACGCGCCGCAGACTCCTCTCATCCGAACGCGAGTTTGTGGTGCCTCCACGAATGTATTGTACGATTGTCGTTTACACGTATTATATATAATACGCCACGAGGGGTGCCGTCTCCCGCACACGTCGGCGGGGTCGGTAATAATAATAATAATATGTTTTAAAGCAGATACGGGCAACAATAAAACGTCGTGCGACGAAGGGTCTTATTATTATTATAATAATGCTCGCGCGTATTATGGCGCATTGTGTTTACCTGCAGACCCCGTCGTTCGGTCGACGGCGAGTGGAAAAGAGAAGAGTAGTCACCAAAGACGACGTGAACCCTTTTCTTTTTTTCACCTCGAACACACCGCGTGCGTCGTTTTTTCGCCGGCCCGTTGTTTGTTTTGACCGCGTTTTACTACTCCACGCACGTTCCGAACGTTCGATTTTCGTCCCTCTGGTGCGCGATTAACGGAAAAACGTTACGCGTACTGTCGTATGTCGTGGACCCGCGAGCTTCGGAAGAATACAGAAATGCGAGTAGTTTTCTCTCGGCGAAATACCGTTTTCACCTTCGGTACTCTTCGTCCCGTTGATTTTCTTTTTCCCGTTGCAAGTCAGTTCGGTTTAGCGACCTTTTTAAGGTTTCCGCAGTTATGCGTCATCTTGCCGACAACGTTGTTTCGTTCTAACAAGCAGGCGTGGAAGAAAAAACTGATCGGTAAACAGATTTCTCTGCGTTCCCGGTCTCCCGGATAAGAAATTCGCGTAAACGTGTCTTGCGTCCGTCGCCAATGTTCTTCCCCTTCGTCCCGGCTGTTTGGGGTCGGCCGCCTCTAAAACCTCCCGAACCCGTCCCATACGCGCGAACGCCGACCGTGTCCCCGTTTTCGGTCTTCCTCTTTTCCCCTTCAACGCGTTCGTAACCACTCCCCCGCTGCTTCCGATCGCGCTCTTAACTTCTCTGCGCGGTCTGTACGCGCGCACGAAGCGTTGAGCCGTTCTTCGCCGCCATGTACGTGTCCTTCCACTTTTCTCCATGCTGCAGTCTCTTTTTTCGTTCTCGAACCCACGAAGGGGTAGTAGTACACACATAACGTATGTCGGGCGATCGATTGATTTTTTTTAATTTTTTTTGCAGAATGATACGCGACTAGACGTTCGCCGCGAGAAACGCCGCGTTTAAATGCTCGTGGACATGAGACCCGCGGTCGAGTCCAGCGAGAACATAACGATAATGGACGAGATCGACGAGCTGTTGGGCACGCGCCGGAGTTACGGCTGGAACTCGGGTTCGCGGCCGTCGATGATCAGCGCCAAGTACCGGCTGAAGGAGGAACGGCGCAAGGTGCTGAAGATATCGGTGAACAAGATGAAGAAGATCGACGACGCCGAGAGCTCGCTGTGCCGGTCCGTGTTGATCAACAACACGGTGAAGAGGCTGCAAGCCGAGACCCGGGACGACCGCGCCACGGGACGCACGTCGCCCGCGTCACCGCCGTCGCCCGCGTCCGCCGGTTACGGATACCTCCACGGTCCGCTGCAGCAGTCGCATCAACCGTGCGGCGGCGGCGGCGGCGGCGTGGTCGGCGGCAACCCCCAACTGGTGGACATCACCAATCTGAGGGAGTCCGCGTGCACCGCCGGCGTCGTGAACGGCGTCGTCGTGGTCGGCAAAAACCTGTTGCAGACCAACAACAACAACAACAACAACATCAGCAACAACAACATCAGCAACAACAACAACAAACTCGCCATGACGGACTCGCTTCAGTCGTCCTCGTTGGCCGCCGACCAACTCCACAACCACCACCACAGTCATCATCCGCACCAAATCGTTTCCCACCACCACCACCACCACCACCACCACCATCACCTAAACCAGCTGCACCACCATCACAATCAGTCGACGTTGCAACAGCAGCAGCAGCAGTACGAGTACGACGACTGCGGTGGCGCGGACGAGTGCGTTGGTGGCGGCCACTGTTGCGGAACAGCGGACGAGGAAGACGCGATCGCGTCCATCATGATGCAGATACCGTCGTCGGACGACAGCGCCGCGGTCGGCTCGACGTCGCCGCCGCCGTCGCCGCCGCCGTCGTCGTCCTGCGGCGGAAAGCGGAGGCGGACGCCGCCGGTTCAAGACGAACCGCTGGACGACCTGCTGTCGCAGTTCATCAACGCGGGCCATCGCGAGGACGAGGACGTGAACGTGGTGGACCTGGACTTGCACGAGTATCCGGCGGCCAAGAGACTGAGGACGGACGAGGAGGCGGCCGCGGCCGCGGCCGCCGCGTGCACCTCCGGCAGCGGCGCCAACGGCCCGTCGCCGTCCATCTCCTCCTCCTCCACCACCTCCGTGGCTGCCGCCTCCCCCTCCGTCACCCCGTCCGCCGCGGCGGACCTCTGTTCGTCCGACTGTTGGTCGCTGATGGACACGTGCTGCGACGACAGCCTGGACCTGTACGGCGGCCAGGTGCCGGCCGCCGCCGAGCACCAGGACGTGCAACTGCTGCCGTCCGCCGACTGCTGTCCGCTGCTGCAGACGCCGCCGCCGCCGCCGTCCCTGCAGGGCGAACTCGGCTATTCGGGTTCCACGTCGCCCACCGGCCTGTCGTGCGGACAGGCGTCCATGTTCAGCGAGATGCAGATGCAGTCCGCCATGTTCCGGAACCTGATCACTTCGCTAGAGTCCTAGTGCGGTGGACGCGCGCTAACCGTGCGAAGCGAGCGGACAGGTTGACAGACTTAACGCAAACAAACTCTACTTTTTTTTTTTTCTAATTTTTTTGTTTTTCCACTTAACGGCTGTCTCCTATTTTTAACGACGACGACGACGACGACGACGAGAGAAATAATAAACATATTTTATCAATTGTGATTTATAACATATATATATTATGTTAGCCTAGGTTAGGCACTCGTTTAACCTGTATTTTTATTATTTATTTTAAGGGTCACCCGACCTTACTCCTCGTACACGCTCTGTACCGTCGTACTATGAATACGTTAAAATATATTATGTTTCACACACACACACATTATTATTAAGCATTTCTCTTCTTCTACGTGTTTCATTATTGAATTTTTTTTTTTTTTTTTGATTTTACGTGTGCAATAAAACGACCAAACCGCGCAAATACTTTTTTCTCTTTTTTGTTTTTTGTTTTTTCCGTATATAACTACATAAACTACATTACTTATTTTGAATGTTTTTTTTTGGTATTTGTATATATATATACGTTCAAATAACGACGTGTACATAAATAATATTAAACAAAATCTTTATTGTATTTTTTTTTTTTTTTTTTGTAACTGTAGATAATCAAACAAGGGCTGTGTTAAATTCATCCAATCGGTCTATTTTTTTTCTAACGGAAAGAGTACGTGACGATTTAGTGTGTATAAAAAATAACAATGTATAATTTTTAGTCAACAATTCGATATATTATTTAGACAATATTATATTATATTATACATATATATATACGCGCGTGTAAAATATACTAAAGTAGACAAATTGTTTTTTTTTTCCAAATAGTAACCGATTGGGGTAGGCTAATCGTAGTGATAGTACAAAATATAATGATAAAAAAAAAAAAATATCAAATTTGTTTTTCCGTTTTTTTTTTTGATATTCGCGTAGAATCGTGTCAGGAAATACGGAGGGGGATAATTTTTTTATACGAGTTCTCGTTTTTTTTTATCGATTTATACGATCGTCGTGTGCATTCGTTCAGAGCGACCGCGCAGGAATAAACCGATAAATAGCATTATTATGTGAAGTATGAGAATATATACGTATTTAGAAAATATAATAATAAGAAGTTTCAAAACGATTCTCTTTTCTCTCTAAAAAAAGTTTTTTCTCGCTCTGCTACTGTGTGGTGTTGACACGAATTTGTACGTACACAACACGTAATAACGACTATTTTTGAGCTGTACACAGGAACGGTCTTCCGGACTACGTATTTCCAAACTCAATTTTTTTCGTTCTCTTTCTCTTCGACTGTGTGATAATAATAATATTAAAAAACTTATAATACTGCGTGTTTACCGTAGCGATTTTAGCGTAAATGTTTTTCAATACAAAAAAAAAAAAACCGATCGGACGTCCATTCGCGTATACATTATACACACGGTCGTACGTTTATAATAGTTGGTAATTAATGAATTATTTCGGTTCTTTGGATGTGAACGCGGAAGCCGCGCGCGTACTTTCTACACACGGAAAAGACGACGCGCACGGCAGAGAAACACACACGTATAAAATGCGATCGTCTCTTGCGAATTATTCCGGTTTTTTTTTTTTTCTATTCTTTTTTGTTGTACCTATTTTGAAAATGTTTTTATTCCTTTAAATCCGAAAAACAAAACGCTTGAACTCACGTCGCGAAATATCGTCAAACGGGTCCCGAGAAACAACAATATTATACGTGCGCAGTACACAATATGGGCTCCATTTTTACTCAAGTCTTCCTCTCTTTATTTATTTTATTAATATTTTGTTTCCAACGAGAACCAATTGCTATTGTGAGATTGTTTGACAATGCGACGAATCGAATAATAATAATAATAATAATATGCAGTTACCCATTCAGGTGATACGAAGTATAAAAAACTATAAATTTAATAAAAAAAAAAAAAAGATTAATACATTTGTAGAAGGATACGTTTATATATATATATAATAATAAAATTATATACGAATATATTTTATTAATATTATTATTATATGATATGAATAAAAATTTAAAAAAAAAAAAAAAATAATTATATTGTATTTTTTTTAGAGCTTTATCATTGTATGTATATTATAAAAAAAAAAAACATGTTCGCCGATAGAAGTTGTTTTCTTTTCTTTTTTTGATTGAACATTTTTTTTTTTGTATGTAAAATATTGCGAATGATATTAAATGCATTTTGTTATTCCTTTAAAAAAAAAAAATACTTGTTTTTTGCTTTACACTTCCCGTCATAACCGTGTTCCCGTGTTGTTTCGGTCATACCGGATAAAGCTCGACAAAAACAGTCGCGTTCAGAACACTCACGATGTCGCAAACGGCTGGTGCGCCCGCGCGGGAAAAATGACAAAGAATACAAACAATTTGTTCTTAAATGAACAGTCGAAAATACTTTTATCGAACACTTTGTGTTCAGAACATTCACGCGGTATTATAAAAATCAAAAAGAACGGCACCGCGGTAATGGTGCAGTAGTAATTAAAAAAAATCACGCCCGTTGTGCATAAATTGGCACGTTAGAAAAAAAAAAAATAGTGTATTATACATGGCTCTCTCCATTATGTTCGCTGACGCTCAGAATCTAAAAGCAGACAAGTGCTTGGGAAAAAAGGGATATATTTTATAGATTGACCATATTTAACACGTAGCGTGCTCGTTGTCCAAAAACAGACATCGTACGTCATAAATTTTACGTAATGATTTTTTTTTTTTTTTCACAAGAAACTTCCAAAATTTTCGAGTACGACGTTAACAAATCGAGATTTTTATACTCGATCATCGAATACACTTCACTTTGGTTTTAATTCGACGTGTAAAAAAAAAAAAAAAATTACTGCCGCGATGAATCAACACGGGATAACGACTTTTTTTGGGGAAAAAAAAACGAGCATACCTGAGGGAAATGTGATGGTGACTGCGCATTTTTTTCCCTTTTCGTCAATCGAACACTGTGTTCTGTAAATCGTACCCTCGTTCACAAGTATCTCGAACCCGCAAACAAATGCCGTATAAGAACGTCATACAACCGATACAAAGCGTGCGAACGTGAATTATTTAATTATTCGAGACGGTTCAACGGATTATTCTGCGTTTCACCGCGTGCTCAGATTTCGTTGTATCGCCAGTAAGAATACTATAGTAATATAGTGTGTGATATACTGTGGTATAATATAAAATATAAGTAAAATATACTGCGGTGCCGCCGTTTCGCGGAGTGTTATAAGAAAAGACAAAAAAGGTTGAAAACCAGCGTGTTCGACGCGCGTGGTGAAAAGAAGACCTTGCGCGCGGCGCAATCGAACGATAAATTAAACCGACGCGTAATATAGGAATTTTTCGAAAAACTACTACTGTCTTTCCCTCGGCTTAGAGTTGTTCGTGTCTCCGGATATTTCGTCGTCCGTAATGGTGAGTTAATAACGCCCGTAACGGCGTTAGATGCTGCGCGCGACCGCGGGAAAAAAACACCCGGAGAAAAAAACAATACAATTATTATTATAATACTATATGGGTGACAACGGTGTGTATAAAAAATTACGTGTACGGATAATATAAAAAAAAACGGTGGCGACGGTGGGAATGAAAGAAAAAATCACGTCATATAACATCGTTACGCGCGTGTGTACGATATCCGGCAAACGTTTACGAGACGTTCAACCGTGAAGAAGTGAAGCTTCTAACGGGCCGCGCCAGCGCAGCCGGTGAAATCGTCTCGAGAAAAATATATTATTGTTTTGTCGTGCACGCGGTTACACGTTTTCCGATCTCGCGGAGGAAAATAATAACGATAAAAGTTTGTCGGGGCGAGCTTTGTTGTTCGTCCGAGAAAAAAAAACCCGTTTGTTCGGTCGTTATCAGAAATATTATGTTTTGACTACTTACCACTGGTACTTACGACTATATTATCGTTTTGATGTCAATTCACATAAAATTGACCCGGGCGAGAAAAAGAGAAAATTTTTCGAGAACGCATCAGGGCGCTAAATATTGATGAAGATAAAGGTGTACCTAAATCAGGGGGAGCTGACTTCCTCACGCGCGCTCTGTGAAATAAAACTCTACCTAAATTAAAACCACCTTTCAATCTTCTAAATTTCAACTTTTTTAAAGTTTCAAAATAACAACGTAAACGCCTGTACGTAACTCGCCCAACGGTTTTTTACCGATCCACAACCCCCCGCGAAACGACTGTAAAACATATTATACCAAAACGTCCGTTCTCGTTAAACGCATTTACGTCGTAAAATGATCGTATAAAGTGTTTTAATACGAGTTTTCGACCGTAAAAAAATGAAATCGTTTCATTCGTACAATATTTATCCGGTACAGTACTATATAAACGCAATTAATTAACCGTTCTCTCGGTGAAAACTATACCTACTCCATTTTCCACGCTTTGTAATTTCGTCGGATCTTCATCGGGGACGGGTCGACCGTGTTTGAACGTTTTATTAGTTTTTAAGTTTTTATTTTTTTTTAGATCGTTTGACAAAAAACCAGAAATATGTGCGTACATCATATCACATGGTCGCTTGAGCGGGGAACATCTGCAGATAATTAATTTTTGTTCATAAACACGTTTGTCGTAAATTATCCGGCTACGTGTAAAAACTCCTACAGTCTTGTTTATGAAATGTTCACGTTTTGTTAAACAAAACCGACAAAATGTTGAAAATCGTATAGTACTTGTCGCCGTAGGGAAAAACAGTATGGAAAATTATTTTATACAACTTTATCCATTTCGAATAATTTTTGAAACAGTTTGTATCATGAAACAATCTAAAAACTCTTCTTTTTACGTGTACACGTTTGAAATCGGAGCGTTCCATTTACTAGAATGAGTGATGACGGCAAAACAAAAAAAATAATAAAAACGTTATTGTAAAAACAATGCGTTCTTCGATGACGCTCAGAATCTGAAAAAAAAAAAAAAAATCGTTTTTAAGCCAAGTATTGTATAAATAAGTAATAAAAATATTCCGTTTCGTTTGCGTCGGTGTGTGCACAACAAAACCGCGTGTATATTGATTGTCACCGTCGCGCGCGACCGTAAAATTAGTTCAAAAACTAGTTTTGCGCGAGTGCAGACCGTGAAGTATTATATACCGGCCACGTTTCAACCGAGTTCGCAGAGTATATCCGTTATATATTTTACATAACCTTATACGAACGCAGAATATTCGTTACAAAAAAAAAAAAAAAAATTGTTTTAGATTTGTATTTATTTCTTATTATTTATTTATTTATTTTAGTTAAATGGTTTGATTGAGTATACCTGTAGTATGTAGTGGCTTACGACGAACCTATAAAACATGTTTAAACAAATTTACGTTTTTACTTTTTTTTTTTTTGTCAGTTATTATACGGTTTAAAAATAGAAACATTGCGTTTTGAGTTCTTTCAGTAATAGTTTAAATTTTGTGGCCTGTAACTTTAAATGTACGATATTTTTTATCATATTTTTCGATACATTGGTCAACTTTTCGAAATTGATTTTTTTTTTTTAAAGTTACTCGAGTTTAGAACCGACTGCGTGGTTGGAAATTGAATTTTACGATTTTTTATAATTAACATTCCAAAAAAAAAAAAACTCAACCACAGTAAACAGGTATCATAATAATTTTTGAAAACCAAAATCGGTTAATATTTGGATCATATTTTGTGAAAGAACTATATAATACGATTGCTATGCGACAGCCTACTGCTAAAGAATTCTCTGGCGGAATTCGACAGAAACTCTATTAACGCATATAAATAAAAGTAAGTTGACGATGCCGAACTGCTGAGTAAAATCGATCGCCTAGTAGTATGATGAACTCGATTGCAGTAACGCTTCAGGTACCAGTAAAAAGTTGTTAAAAAAGGTCCGCTGTAATTGATGATCCAACGAACGTGATTGATTTATGACGGCATGAAAAAGTTTTAACTTGAAAAAAATCGGTTGAAACGTAATCAAAAACAACGAAGAACAAAACAAATTCAGTGTGCCGTCTACAGTCTACGAGAAAATGTTTAAGTGACTACATCACAATTAGCAGTCGTCGAGTAAAAGTTGTGTACGAGACGCAGAAACAGTAGGTCACTGCAGTTTTGAGTTGGTCACGTTGTTGTTGGGAGGGTGCAGTTAATTTTTTTTATAAATACTAAAAATGGTATAAATCATCGAAGCGCACAAAAATTCTGAATTTGTAGTTGAAAAGCTGAGTAAATCAAATGCGCTCTGCAACAAGTTGAAAATGTCAAAAGTGTTATACGTACATTTAGCTAGAAAATTGTCGAAATTTTTATGACGTTCGAACTTCGTCCATTTTAATAATGTGAGAGAACGTCAATTTATAATTCGAACAATCTTTTATTGAGTTGTTGCCAACAAATCGATGAAAGTAACGAAATAATAATGATGTAATAACGTCAACGAACAAAAGTTGTGTCAACCAAATTTAAAAATAACCATATTCTTATGAAAATGTGTTGTTATACAAGCTTGTGTGAATTTTTTTACGGTTTTACGTAGCGAAAATCGCTAAAATCAACACATTCAACAAATTGTAAAATTCCGCAATATAATTTGCTTTAAAATATTCGGGATCGATTGAACTTTGAGTTATAATTTGTTTTCACACTTTCTGTTAGATGTGAAGTGAAAATTTGTATTTGCCCGAAAAAACATTTCCAGAAATATTTTTAACGCATTATCAATACATTCTTCACTACGCTCAAAATCTAAAACGAGTAACAATAGTCTATTTAAATTTTGAAACTTCAAAAATGTGTATGAACGATACATGAACTGAAAAACTTTTTATAGAGAAAAACGAAACGAATTAATCGTCGACACAAACAAAACGTAGGTATCTTTGAAATTTTCTGAGCATAATGAGAAAACCAAACAAAATTCAAAACGTTTTTCGACTCAATCAATAATTGCTTTAAAATTCAATTGAACAGTCTGCAACATTTGTTGCGGTATTTCGACAATATCTTACAACGGCTTATAGGTATATTCGTTGGTACAGACTGTACAGAACGAAAAACACTTAAGTATAAATATTTTATACCGAATTTGTTCATTCTTTTTTAACGATAATAACCTAGGTACCGTTTTATCATCGATAAACGTGAGAAAAAAAAAAAAATAAAACGTTTTGAAAATCAAGTGAATAACTTCATTGTTTAAATTATTAAGTCTGATTTAAACGCCTACACGCTCGACGCGTTTTAACCGAATTGACTGTTTAAATATTTTAATATACGTTCCCAAAAGTCGTGTTAAAAATCACCTAAACAAACAACCTGATGATACAATATTCATATTATAATAGAAATATGCCGAAACTTCTTACTGTGACTTTAATGTCTTCGAAAAGAGCATATATGCATTCGGGTACTTCTAGCGCGATTTTACACCCGATCGACTCCTTATTGCGTATAGTTTCGGAGTACAATTTTGTTTATTTTTTATTTTTTTCGCATCGAATCGTCACGGTGAGTCGGTCCGTAAATATTTTATCTTAATCCTATCGGCTGCAAAGACGAAATCCCGTACAAGATGATGTTCCGAGCTGTTTACACACACCTAAAATGAATGAAAACGTGCAGACAATTTAGTTTTAGTTGCCGAACACTGCATACAATAAAATAAGTATAAATTTTTCCATCCATAAAAAAAATACGTGTTTAAGTTTAGACTTACAAAGCGTAAATCGTGTCATGAGTTGGTGAAAAAAAAATTGTTGTTTTTGTAATAAACTTATGCAAGTTTATAGTCTGGATTCCGTCACCCCCGCCTATACGCAGTCAGCTTTAAAAGACCAACAAATTAAAATAACAAATACTGATAGAACTAAATTCTACATGATATTTTTAAAAGTATACAAAAATTACGATTTTAACTATTTAGTTTATAGTGTTATGTGATATTAAGCGAAGAGATTCGAAGCAGCGTCTGTCAAACTCTCGAATACAGACGTTTGTTATATTCGCAATATTGATCTGGTGAAGCGTTCTGAACATCGATTTTTCGAATTTGTCAAGATGTCTGTTTTTATATTAACTTTATAAATAAAACAATAAACGTGTACTCCATATCTGTAAAGAGTTTCGGGCTAAAATTAAAAACACATTGCGTGCTGGCATTCCCGAGGCAAAATGATCTTTGATTATTTTAATCGTCGCGACGAGTGACCCGCGATTATTTGATGCACCGAGTAGAGTAGAATTGCAGTTGAAATTGATTTATCTACTTATAATAATATTTGTTATGGAACATTTTTAGTTAATCTTTTCAACCGTGAAATCGTTTAACGCTTAATGTTAAACACTGTCATAATTTACAGTTCTTAACAAAACATTTTTCGATTTATTTTATTTAAAACGGAGAAACAAACTAAAGAGAACAACGCGTGCGCCCTTCGAAATTTCGCGCCCTAATAGCAATGTTTTGCACATATTATGTTTTATACGCATAAATCAGCAAAATTAAATAAAGGAGTATTGGAACTGAAAATCTGTACATAGATTCAGTTGGGTTGTCGAACTGTTTTAACAATATTATGTTTTTTCATTTTGACAGTTGAGGCGTTTTTATTGCAGTATAATATGTAATCCAATTGACTCGATTAAAAAACAACCGGAAAAATTGGCATGACCAAAAAGGGTATTGCGATAACGTTTTAAACGATACAAAATTAATTCTTTTCGTTTTTTTTTTTCACGTTTCACAAAAATGTAGATAATAGTTTCCACAATTATTTCTCAGATTCTATATGTGAGTCCTATATTATTGACTTTTACAAGTGTATTTTACTTTTTTTGTCAAGTATCCGTAGGTCAGCGGATTCGTTGCAGTATAATTTATTGTTGTTGTGGGTCGTCCGCGGGTGGACATAAGAAAACAATCACAACGGATTAAGTCGGCTTTCTCGGTGGCATGTTTTTCCTCGTTTCAAAGTTGTCACCGGATAATTCAAGAGTCTTCAACATCGTCAACGAATAGAGCGATCGTGTTTATATGATATTATTATTTTTTTTTGTGTAAAATACGATCGTTTATTACGGGGTAAAACGAGTTCGGAATTAGCTATACGGATTATTCAAAGCGAATTATTTTCAAAACTTCTATTGCGAAACTGAAGGCGGTAAATGTTGATGAATATCGATCGAAATGAGTCTACATACATACTATTAAACAAAAATATGATTATGAAAACAAAAGGTAATTGATATCAACTTTATGGTTTTTATGTACATTTATCGATTGATATATTATAAAACTGATAGTATTAATGGACGCGTTTTTTATTTGTTCGACTTGAAAACACTAAGTCGAGTATACGTGATGCAGCGGTCGACAAAATATACTATCCACTATATTATTATTATAATATTATTGTGACTTTTCATCCGATGTCGAAACAAACTGTAATCAAAAACCATCTGATTATAGTAATTATACTGTACACCGCCGGGGTTCGTGAACCGTTCAATAATATTCCGTATACGCAAACAGAGCAAATAAAACGGTTTCGTCTTTGTTGTTTAAACGAATTTTGTTTGCGTGATGAACAAAAAAAAAAAAAGTTCAGCGTGTAGTATTTTAAATTTTTTTTTCACAATATATTAGCACTAAAAATAAAAATAAATGCTTGATATCGGTCAAATCGTAGTAAGTTTCTTCAACGAATTACATACATTATACCTGATTATACGTTACCTGCAGATGGAGTACAGCACGAGTTTGTGCGAGTTTATTATAAAAATATATAATAGGTATGTCACTGTTGGCTAAACTAATTTTAAAGTAGTTGGTTATAAAGTTTATAGTGTAAACCCGTGAAACGTCTTATTGAACTTTATTAGGTTCATAGAAAAAGGTATAGTACCTACCATTCCTTTAGTCGAGTTAAAAAGTACTGTTATACATTCATAACTTGTCAGTATAAAGAAAACTGATTTAGTGTGTTATTTTATAAAAGCAAGATATTTTAAACTAAAAATCAATCATTTTTAATTGGAATACTGTCCCTGGTTTTTTTTCATTATAATTTGTTCCGATATAAAATGTATTTTTGACTATTTAAAAAACATAGAATTTTACGTTTGGACAGTTAATTATAATTCGTAGTATCTGTTTCACTTGGGGAAGAACCCTCTTGTCTTAAACACAAAGCACGTATGCATATCTATACGGTTCACACATTATATTATAATTATCCTGTTTGTTTAAATAATAATTGTGTACACTCAAATGACAAAAAACATGCTAAACTTTTCGCGTTTGTATCTTACATTTTACAATATTACGTCATTTTTTGTTAGTAGGTATCGTTCTATTTCTTCTAACGGATATTTAATCGTAACGTTTCTAAGTCAGAGGAAACATTTTACATGTTTGAGAATTTTTCCACTTAAGAATTCGTCCAAACACGAAGTGAAATATTTTTTAGTGAAACAATCGATACTTTTAAAATTTACAAGAACAACTCGTACACAGATTAATGTTTCTAATAGTAATTAATATAAAAATAAACAAATATAGCGAGTATAGACGAAAGGTAATCTTCAAAAATTGTCTAGATTAAGAATAAAGATAGCACGTAAATTGATTATCTCCGATTTGATAAGATTTAATAGTAGAATGTATCTATACAAAATTCAAGGCACAAAACATTTAGAGTACCAGCCGTATCCACGCTTATTCTTGTATTAGGTTAGTTATAATAACATTAATATTAATACAAAAGCGTTTTTGATTTTACGCATGGTTTGGGAAAATACTATGAAAAAATTAATGTTCAGTATAACATAATGATTTAATCCTAAATAAACAAAAATAATATAAATTATCGGCGTTACGAACCCCGTTCAATTTGGTTTGAAAAAAAAAAAGTACTATTGTACATCGTTTTATCTTTATAATTACAATACGAGGATATAAATGGTTATTTTAGTCGCAGTTAATCTTCGTATGAACATTGCGAATGTAATATAGATATCAAAGTGATGGATGCTAAAAACCAAAAGTATCTAAAGTGTAAGAAAATTCGTCCCGACGAGTTATTCGGATAATATAATAGTCTCAACACTGCCATAATTTTGATTTTTAACCAATACGACGTGTTATACCGTTGTGCAAACAGCCAAAAGCAATAAAATTTGCGTAGGTGCTGTGTATTTCTAAAAAGATCGGCCACAAATTCGTATTGATTCGTATTAGAAGACGGCCGACGACGAAAACCGCACGAATTTTCGTGTATATTCATCGCATTATATTTTTTTCAAAATTATATTGTTTTAGCCGAAACACAAGTATAATGAAAACAAATCGGTATAGTAATTATATTGTTGTTATGATGTGGCAGTGACGACCATCAGTCGATTAATGATGATCAGAATGATTATAGAATAATAATAACAACGATTATTATCAAAATACGTATAGAATATTACAACAACAAAAAAAAAAACCAATAATATCGGTAGTCGTGTAGAGTAATTATACAGTAATGAAAAATAACCATATAGGTGAGACGATACAAGCTATTTTAATGCAACATAAGTATGTTTAAACTGCCGTATCGTTTACACGGAACCGTTGAAACGTAATCAATAAAAATGCAGAAGAGAGTATAGGTAGCGCTGAATTATATCGCCTTACTTTGGTTAAAACATAAGTCCACGACGAACTATTCGCTAAAATAAACAGTTGTTGCCGTTAGAAACGAGAGCTGCACCACCGTTAAAAAACAATTTTGATGAATAATTATAACACATAAAACCCTTCTTGTAATAATAATTGAAACGTGGTTTTCGAAAGAATTATCGTAGATAAATAAAATATGGAATATAAGACGAGAACTTGCTCGCTACTTTTTAACGTTTTTACGTGCCGACGTGTCACCTCCCATAGTAATGTGTTGGATATCTCAAATGACCGTCGAAATTAACGGCTTTCGCTTGGGTAATTGTTTCTAAGATTATATTCTACCGATTTCGTTGCAAATCGGTTGGAAACTGTGATCGCAAACAAACGGACGGACGGACAGACCAAAATGATTAAGTATCGCTTAAAAGTGTAATCAATTATAAATAAATGTCAAATGCTCCCCACTCACTCGCGGACTGATCACTTCTTCTAGAAAACGTAAAAAATTCATAAACTTGAAATTCGGAATAGATGTTTGTATAATGTTCAACAGATGTGCAATAAAAAAAAAAGGTCTTCTGAAATCCATCCCCTACATAGGTTAACAACCGGGATAGAGAGGGGAAAAACGAGAAACGAATTTTTCTTTTTTCGGTCAACGTATATTTTGAATTTCGCGATAAAATCTGGGAAATTTCAAAATTTATCACTTAAAGAGGAGTATTACTGTAAAAAAATATATTTTAAGAAGGAAAAAATCGTTTTTTCCGTTGTATTTTCTCGAAACGTAGCGTACATTCTATTATTTACACGAAAAAGTAATTTAAGACTTTTCATAGCGTTTCTCTATGAATTTCCGTTATTGTGAATGCTTATATCATTTTAAAGTCACGCGAAAACCGCAAAACATTGAATACAAATTCGAACGGTTATGTTTCGACGGTAACGTTTTTTTCTCTCTAACGTTTTGATTATCTGGTACTGTAACCAGTGCGTCAATTATACTATCAGTGCACATTATATACGTCTCAAAACGGAAACGTGTCGGAAACTAATTTCACCGAGAAAAAAATTCTGAAACCTGCAATCACTTTCGAGCATTATGACACCAGCTAATCGATGTTATCGTCCTCGTGTTTTGCTATATTTTAGAGAGATGATCGCTTTCCGTTTTCAGATCTAGTCGAATTTTTTTTTTGAAAATTTAGAAAATTGTTTAAAAACCAGAGCGGGTTTTTAGCAAACCCGTTTTAAACGTTTTTAATAATCTGGTGTGTATATAAAAAAATCTTAACGTGTTTATCGCACAAGATAAATGCGATTTTAATTAATAATAATTATTTTAAAATTTAGGTACACGGTAATAAACTTGTTATCATTTTGAAATATTATAGTATAGTAGAGAGTACGCGGAGAATATGATATTTAGGTAAATTATCATAAAACCACCATACTATATGACTTTCACTTTTAAATCTAGGTCCTGAAATCATGAAAAAAAAAAAATGATAAAATACGTAGGTATGTTTTCAGCATAGAAAAGTTATTACAATATTCAATATTGATAGCATTAAGATTCGTTTAAAGTAATGGAGTGATTTATTCGATTCATATTGTCTCGGTTTCGTGGTACCTGACACTGAAATCTCTAAAATTTGTGTGTACATTTTAAAAATAAAATTTTCGATTCAGAATTATTGAATGAATATTTTGTAAAAAAAAAAAAAAAAAATTATACAAATCAAACAGAAAACGTTTTTTACCGAGTTCTGCAGGTTAGCATAAACGTCGGTGATAGATTCACGTCATCCGAACAGTTTCCATTGACCCGACACGATTGTACACGCGTCGCGTTCGAATATTTAAATAATAATCGGTTGTCGACTACATATACTTATCATGTTCGATTATTACCGTTCATATATTATTCGATTTTGAAAACTTTTTGAAAATTCTATCACGCACGTCTATTTTTAAAAGGTTCTTAATATTATGTACAAACTTAAAAAATCCCGGATCACTCTACGACGCGTGGGCATAGTTTGACGGAGTAGCGACTACGCTTTGGTTGGGTAACTGGTTTGGAAGTTGTGCTCCAAACGTATTATTTGATATCTTAAAGCAATAATAAATCAGTGCCTCCGAAAAAACGATTCTAAGCGAGCTCGGTTATCTATAGTAGGTATACGTTTTGGGGAAAATCATATTTAACGAAAAATAAACTTAGAATATTATTCAAAAATACCCAACAAAAACTTTTTATTAATCTTTTATGTAACGTATCAAATCAATTTAGTACACGAGTGTTTGAAAACGACATTGAATAATTTATTATAACGATAATTTAATAGGTAAAGCCTTTCTGACGCCATTTCCCTCGTTTTTGGCACATGACCCAGAGAATAATCTAAATATCAGAAAAATGCCCGAAATCCCAACTTTTACGTGGCATTCAACGTAACGATCGGAGCACTTCTTCTTTCCGAAAACGTCATTACAAACCTGAAAATTTCAAATTTTACACCGTAAAATTCTCGATTTTCTTGGGGGTTTGTGGTAAAACTCAAAAAGTAAAAAAAATCAAAAAAAAATCTTCAACCAAAGTGCCACCGGAGTCCATGTATCTATGAGTAGCAGTACTGACTTTAAAATTCTGAGCATTCCTTTTACCTGAAAAATTGTCAACAGAAAAGAAAAAAACGTCTTTGTAAAAACAATACAATCCTCGCTAACTCTCAGAATCTAAAACTGTACATCACGACAGGTTCCTAAAAAAGGTATTGAAATTTTTAATGAAAATGAGGAAAAAACGTGTTTGGATGTTTTTGCGAACACTCCGATGTTTAATATAGTGTTTTAAAGTAGCAGTCTCGTCAACCAATCAATACGTAACTGTACTAGCGCGTATATGAATGTATATAATTAATGAGCATCATTTTTTTTTTTTTTAGACATCTTCGAAAACACGGTGAAATCGTTTTTGGCTGCATATACTTATATATTATAAGTAAAAGAATTTCAAACATATTTTAAGGCTTTCCAGTTCTGTGTATTTTATTTACATAAACGATTTACACGAAGCGCAGTGGTTTGAAAACTCCGAAACCAGATTTTAATTAAAAAAAAGTTAATAAAAATTCATTAATTGCGATTTAAAATATTAAAAAAAAATAATAATTATGCCACTTTATCACTGTATTTTACGGTAATATATTATTATGTTTTCTTTTACGCGTACTATAAAGTATAATATTGGTATATTATAAATTTATAAACATTACGACAGCTACTGGCTTCTTCAGAACCTAAACAAATTGCAATCTACAAAAAACTAGTATTTGTAGTAGAAAAAAACATTATAACGGTGGAACTCGGCGACGGTAGGTTTATTAATCGTTTGCGATAATATATGCGACACTTCTGGCAAACGAAATCAGAATTCGGTAGTTTTATTAATCGGACCGGTAGAATGTACCTAGAACGTTCACGACGATATTATCATAACGTTCGTAAAATTCGATCAACTGTACAGCCGAAAAACTTGTTAGTTTTTTTTACGAATAATTAAAATAAAAAATAAAAATATCGAATTAAAAAAGTAAAATACGAGCGCGTTAAAAGTGTTATTGAAAACCAACGTACAAAAATCAGTAAGATATTGTTCTCTAAATATTCGTAAAGTCTGTACATTTTTACTACCGTTATACATATACTTTGCAGCCTTGGAAATTATAGTCGCCTTCACCGTCGTGTTTTATTATTATTATTATTTTTTTTTTTAAATTAGTTTAAATTGTGAGTTAAGTTACAGTCATATAAGAGAACAACTCGGTAGAGTTTTAATAATAATTATTGATTTTTACAAAAAAAGTAAAACTTAGTTTACTTTAAGAAAGCAGCGAGTTATAAAAGTTGTTTTTTATCGACTGAAAAATTAACATTTTTTTTTTTTTTATTTAAACATTAAATGTTCTCAGGCCCCCGGGTCCGTGATGATAACGGTTTGAACGTATTCGGTTTGAAAAACTGAATACATTTTGCACGCATCGTTTACTATTATTTTTAATCTTTACTAAAACGTTTGAAATCGATCCTATAATATGTATGAGCAATAGTTGAAAATTAGTCGTTGACGCATTGTAGTGTTTAGTTGACAAACTGTATACAGCCTCGTAATAGCGTAGATCAAGACACGCGAGTTTTTTCTTTGAACCAACAATTTTTAATTTTGAAAAAAAAAAAACAGCTCGTTTACAGTTGTTATTAAGAGTATACAAGGTTTATACAGTACATTATCGATTCGAAAAGTATACCCCGTTAAGTCATGACGTGAAGTTCATCTCGAAGTAATCAACTCGTTCGGTTAAAAGGTTTTGATATAAATAAACAAATTAATTATTTAATCCACAAATTCGCGTTATTGCTCCGTCAAAGAGAATGTATACAACATTTTTTGTTCCCCTCTCGACCTATTTCGGAACGATTCCCTCGCGTGCAACTGCACTATTTATACGCACGCAAATCGTATACGAAGAAAATAAACAAACGTGCAAGAAATAAGTGACTGTTTGTCATAAAAAAAATAAATAATAGCGATTTCGAGGTCCACCCCGTATACAATGTAGAACGAACGAAATCTCGAGTTTTCGACCTATTTTTTTTTCGTCACAACACTACGCGAAACGTCAATTATTAAACTATATTGTTTTATATTATAATTGTTATTTTTCCAATCGATTTCCTGCGTATAGACCTGCACACACGCACTTCAATCGGTGCAAACACGTTATCGTTAGTTTTATTTTTTATTTTCTACCGCCGTTTGTTTTATTACGCCTGTGAATCGAGTGCCGGCGAATCTCGCGATTATATTATGCTCATTATCGGCGTTTTGAGTGCGCGAACGCTAAACGATCGAACAATGCGCAATCGGATCGCCGTCGGTGAACGTCGTCGATAGATTTCCAAACAAAAAAACAGAAGAAAAAAAGAAAAATTCAACAAAAATGCGAGTTTTCCCCGCGGGCTTCGCCCTGATCGCCGTCATCTGCCTGCAGCACCAGCCTTCCGGTAAGTTAATTTGATTTTCGGTTTCCGCTCGATTCGCAAAATTGTCGAACGCGTTTCGGTGACGACAAAGACAGTCCGAGATTGTATATAAGGTAAACTGAAAATCCTAAACGCGTGGTCAAGGACGGATTTAGACTTTCCGGGACAATTTTTTTTTTTTTGAGGTCCCTCCTAACAGTAAAACATCCTAACTTGACCTAACCGAACCCGATATTCAGATAATTTTTAACGAAAAAAACGTCATCAGGATGCCCCCCAGACATCTGCTGCCCGGGGCAAGCGCCCTTAAAACCCTCCTTTTAATCCGGCCCTGCGCGAGGTTAAATATTATAGGTCTAACCGAGAGCTAAAGCGGTTAGCAGAGCTGTAAATGTTTTCTTGTTGGTACGATTTATTTTTATTTTTCGACAGTATAATTAAACACTCAAAATTTAATTGGGCAGAAGGGCACTTTTAAAGAAACTCTAGGTGAAATTAGTATTTTTGGATTTGTGAGCAACGACGTTTAAAATATCTACAATCTAGCTAAATAACGTTTGGTCGTATTTGAAGTTTATATACGAATACGCATGAATATCGCAGTAATGATAAAAACGAAAAAAAAAAAAAAATGTAAATTAACTTCTGTGAACCAAAATCGTGTACATCAAAATCAAATTTATTTACCGTACATGTAAAAATAAGTTTTTCATATCGTATTATATATAGACTATCGAGACCCTCAACTGAAAGTCGACGGTTTTATGAATAAAACAATGACTGCGGAAGTGTACAAATACCCTAAAAAATTTCAAAATAACTACCTAAATCACTAATGAAATTTTTTAAACCGGTTACCATATCGTTTGTACGTTGTAGTTTTGCGCCGTAAATAACGCGTGAACATATTTTAAAGTCATTCGGAGCACATTTCGATATCATTTTCAGAATCTCGAAGGTCGCAAAGCCAAAACGTGGTCAAATTTATAAAAATTATCCGATTCATTCATAGGTGTTCGTCCCAATTTATTTGTATATAATACATACACAAAATAATTTAAGGGATCTGTAAAATTGGCGATTTTGGGTTTGTCGTATTTTAAAACTCGTATTAATCGCTAATATTTTTTTAAAATAACTCATTCGCGCATCAACAATCTCTCTAAAAACCAAAAAAAAATGCATTCAAAACATTTAATTACGTGCAGAATTCGCGAGGTCAAAAAATTACGACTTCTAACGTTATTTTATCATGTTATTCTAATGATGGCTGCTGTTAAGATTTAACACATTAAAAATATTTACTATACTATTATTTCTGTATTATTTCATTTAAACGTAAAACAAAAATCTCGTTCACGTTCTCAAAAGAAAAGTTCAAAATGCATCATACGAAATTTTCCGTTCATCAAAAATAATTTACTTCTATTATTTAAAATTTTTAAACTAAATGTTGTTGTAAATGCATTATTCAAAAGTAAACATGTAATATATCTCTTTCCAAACGAGTTTAAATTCCGTTATTTTATAAAAAAAAAAAAAAAACATGTAGGTAATGACGTGATATTTTAGTGTATATTAGTTGCGTAAAGTTTTACTGTTTTTTAGAATTATATTTGACATTGAGCAACGTAATGTATACAAAAATACGTTTTCATACTTAGTGTTAACATTTAAATATCAAATCGCAATGTTTAAATTAAACAATCGTAATGGTTTTGTTGTGTTACTCACTGTTGGGACACCACACTTAAATAATATTATTTGGCATAAAATTGATGGCCTATGACACATGCAGGAGGACGAAAGTGGTATTTTATCAGAAATTGTATAAATAATAATCGATATGGTATGAAGTATGCAAAATTATTATGTACCTCTAATCTTTATGACTTAAAAAATTTTGAAAGTTAAAATGAACTACGAGTAATCTTTAAATAGAACCCGAGGGTAAAATATTGCTTGAACAATGCTTGTATCAATATTGTTCTTACAATATAATTTTATAGAATCTTCTCAACGTCAAATATCGTGTACTTTACTACCTGTACTACCTTCAATGTATATAATACGTGCGAAAACACTCGATTTCTCTAAAAAATCTCAATTTTATGCTTATTTTATTCTTCAAAAAAACGGAACGGACTGTTTGATTTACCCAATCGAAATTTGCAATTTCAAATTAGCAAAAATTTGCCGTTTACCAACTACGAATCGAAAAACTTTGAGTTTGACACTGCCGAATGTCGCAAAAAAGTGGTGTAAAATCATCATGGTATCGCTGCCTTGAGTTACCGATATTTTCATATTTAAATTGCAAATTTTTCAGAAGGACGTGTTCTTAACTGCGTTCAAATCAAAAAACAATATAGAATGGGCATCCAGTTGAGTGAATAGTTACAAACGTTCTTATTTCTCTAAACCAGACGACAAAGGGAAGTACATTTGAAGTGGTACGCTAAAATATTTTGTAAAAATGAAGGGACAGTGCCAGTCTGGACCGTCGACGCGATCAAATAATCGAACGGAATTGGCGGATTTACGCGATTTTGAATTAGGTCCAACTCACGCGTGATGTTAAAAATAGGCGATAGTTACCAGCGCGTTTATGCCGCGATGGTTTGTGCGATATTGATCTACAGTGAACGGTGTTTTGTTGAAGGTTTCTCATCCGCACAAACTCGATATTACATATATTGCGCGAATATAACACTTATACAGTTACTGTGTCGTTTGTTTTAACTCAAGGCCGAGCGAGCTGTCGGTCAAGTTGACGGGATTTTAAGATACATATTTACCAAGTTGAAAGCCAGTTGAAAACGAATTTCGTGTGGATCAGTGTTGGGAATTTCGAAAAAATTGTTTTTACGCGTTCGAATAATCTAAAATATAAAATAATCAGCGCAAAACACGAAAAGCCCAAACCCGAATATACCTACTTTGAACGGCTAAAAAATGTGTTGTTATACTTTAAGTCGTACGGAGAAATAAGTTGAATTAAAAAGTTAACCTATAAATATTATTCTATTGCTGACCTCGTTCACGCGAGTGTATCCATATTACAATCAAACAAACAAACGTAGGTAGTACAATACGTTACACAAACATTACATGAAATGAGATTTCACTTTTAATATTTTCCTTTTCCGTTTGACGGTAAACGGGTTAAAATTCAAAATTTTTTCTACAATTCATTCTTATTGCACATCTAGAACATGAGGAGAATCAGCAACATACCAAATTTGAAGGTCATACGTTTAGTCATTTTTAGATACAGCGATAAGTTTTATATTTTCGTATATAAGATAATAATTCAAAACGTTATCAGAGATCTTACATAAATCAACTTTTGTTATTGGGTTGGTTACATGGTAAACGTTGCACAGAAACGCATTTGCTATGAAAAAAAAAAAGCAAGCGTTTGTTTTAGAAATATAACGCTGTTGCGGTCAAATAATATTGCTTCATATAAATAACTGTGACGATTCACAAAATTACAATGCTATCTGTAAATCGTTAAAAAACTTTCGAAATCAATTTTGCGGACGAACGCGTTCAACATTTTGCGTGAGAAAATTTTAAGTCATCGAGAAATGTGTATCGATTTCCTCGATCATAACTCAAAAAACCAAAAAAAAATTTCAAAAAAAGCAAATTCGTTGTATTGGCACGTGACTCTCGTTTGAACAGCTCCTTACCTTAACCAAAAATGTGTGACACTATATGGATAAAAAGACGAAAGGTTAACTGCCAGTAAAATCATATTGCAATCGCGTCTGGATAAAATGTTATAGTTTGTTAATTTCCTGATGATATATGTATGGATGCATTGTATATTATGCATAACGCTTTCTGTTGTATTATAATCACTCTGGTTACTTACAAAATCACAATAATCGAACGTTATGTTCATCAATTGTAGTGTCGTCGTTTAACCCGAGAAAAAATTTTCAAGAGTCCATCGTCGTCGGGATATCTGTTCATTGATACGCGTTCGTTTTTGTATGTTATGAGAGAACACTCGTTCCAATCTATATATATTTATATACTACGCACACATTCTATTTTATCGTTTTTCCGTTTTTGCGATCCCTATTTTTCTTTTTGTTCGTTCGAGTTTCGCGTTATCGAACGTTAAAAATATTATGTAAAACGATTATAATCGTAATAATAATAATAATTGCTTATCTCTATCGTTTTCACAGAATCGCGGTCCAGATCGAACACGATCAAGGGTCTACTCTACGAGTTGAGCACTTACGAATCGCACGCTGCTACAGGCCCTTATCGGGTGCCGGACAATTATTCTTGGTCCCTGTTCAAACACATGGTGACATTTTGGTTGTACACGAGGTAAGATAAACATACGAGTGTTTCAAGAAGTTTTTTTTTTTACCGAAAGCGATTATCACATTTGTCTAGAACGCTCGTCGTTATTTTTTCGCTTTAATCAAACCTTTTTTTTTTTTTTTTACAGAAAATGACGGTAATTATAACAATAATTTCCCTTACGAATTTGAACCGTTGAAAATCACGGTACGAATACGTACCTAATTTCGATTGCGAATCAATCATTTTTATCTAACACGAAATTTGGTGTTTAAAAGGTTTTCACACGCTTCGTCAACATTTCACAACAGTTTTTGATCGCGGTTAACCAAGTGTTTGAGGTGCAGAAAAACATAATTTTTTTGCTCGAGGATATGAGACACACACACACACACTTTTGTCTTATGAAAATTAAATAGTTATGACTGCAGATAACATATTTTTGGAATACGTATCGTACACGCAATAATAGGCTTATAGCTCGGGATCTTAGTTCCTTTACGAATTATAATTAACTAATTTTTGTACTGAAAAATTATCACCGTTCAGAATACCTGTAGGTATATATTGTCATTGAGGTTTTTTTGGAATTTTGATTATTAAAAAAAGTACATTCATGAAATTCAATTTTTAACAACTAGGTCAATTTTAAACCCTAATAACTTAAAAAAAAAAAAAATCGGCCAGTGACAGTACATCAAGAAATATGTACAGACTGTACATTTTAATTTTACAGACTTCTATAACTACAATGCTTCAACTAATGTGAAAGAACTTAAATCGCAAAGTTTCGATTTTTAAATTGTAGTAGCTGCCTAAGAAATAAACCAAAATTTTTCATAGTCATCGTAAGCCACTATATAGTATTCACTATAGGAATTCTAAGCCAAACCATTTTTAAGCAAAAAAAAAAAAAAAAAATGGGATATTCCCCCTTGATACCCGAGCGTGTCGCGTGTGACACTTTTATCGCAAACCCCGAACGCTTCCGCAAATTTTTTATCCTTCTTTTCGTTCCGTCATCGTAATCACGAATTAATTGCAGAGAGAACAAAAAAACGCGTTACGATGAACATCAAAGTGCATAAAATAATATTTAGTTATTAGAATTACATTTGTATCGTGCAAATTTACCAGTTAACTCTGAGATTACTCGATTTTATCCATATAACTTTTATACAAACGTCTCCTTCGGTCGCAATAATGTGTGAATAATCTTTAATCGATTTAAATTCCGACTGTATTCACGCCAGACAAAACTGTGTTCTTTGAATTTAGGCACAGCTTTATAGAAAACCGTTATGAACCAAAGGAATCGTCGAAAACAGGAAATTGATTCGTATACGTTGCAGTGTTTAAATAGCGCGTACCTGTTGGTTTCTATATTTCACATAAAGTCGTAATTATACTTTTACGTTTTTCGACTATATTTTTTTGCCATTTTAGATGAAGTTTTGAAATGTTCGCAAAAATACAAAAAACTTCTTTTCTAGCTCACGAGTATTTTTTGTTGTTGAAAAATTAGAAATTAGTTCATTGCCACAACCGAAATCTCGTGTGTGTGTGTGCGCTTCTGTACATTAGCGATATGGTCGTATTTTGTTTTGGATATTGAAACACTCTGCGTAAATAAAATAAGTCATACTATCGTTATTCAGCTTTGACACATTTTACGCGGGACTAAACCGTTCTGATTTTATTGTTTTTGAATCATAACAGATAAAACAATAATAAAATAAAACTCCGCCCAAAGTGCCACCATTATCTAGGTCCAAAAAACTCATTATATATGAGGCGCATTATATAGATCAGCGCATTCCTTCTACCAGAAGAAATGTCTACAGGAAAAACGTGACATCGTTGTAAATACAATCCGTTATCTCCTCTGCACTCGGAATCTAAAATAAGTTATGAGTTTACCGCGAATGGAATTTTCGTCAAAACTGATCAAAAATCAACACAGCCTGTTGTTATTTGTTGTAATTGCGAAAACGTATTACGTATCGTACACTCGTGAAACGGCGTTTTTACGTTTTCCACAATATTTTTTAACGAATAAACACATACTATTTACTCGAAGGTCACCGTATAAATTGTACGCAAACAAAACGCAATGGAACTGATTTACGTCCTTGTGCTGCAGGCCAAACAATACACAAATAACGTTATTAAATCGTAAAAGTCGATTGGGAGTTACGCGTTGTAACGACAATAATAATTTTTTTTACTTTAATTTTCGCCGCGTTAACGATCTGTGATTAACAAACTGTTTTAACCGGTAAACGACCGTAATTTAAAAGAATAATAATGAAAAAAAAATAGAAAAACCACAAATTTATTCCTCAACCGCTGACGACATCTGTGAGACGCGCTGTGAAAAAAGATTAGCCAACATTTCGTTGTTTCATTTTGCTGCAAGATCGCGCTTCGGACCCGTACGCACGTCCAACACGTTGTTCTACCGTTTATTTGCGTCAGAAAAAAAAAAATACAAACAATTTAGTTTATAATGCGATCAAAATCAAATCCGATTAGCGTCACTACTGTTCGTTGACGTAGGGTTTTTGTCTAGTACAATACTATTTGAAATATTTACTGTATCGTGCCAAAATAAAAATGTTTGAATAAAACGGTTCGAGCAGTACGTAGTGTGTAGCCCTTTTTTCTCTATTGTAGCGAATATTGAAAATTTCGCTACGTCGGTGCGGGACATTTTAAACGGTTCAGAACGACGTAATATGAAAAATATATACGAAACGACGAGAAAAACAGAAGAAAAAATAACGTTTTTCTTTTTTTGCACTAATAGGGTACCCCAATCAAATTGCCGGGCGCTCTTATGCGATTCAAATCGTTCAGGCCTCCTTAAGTAGTATACTACACAAGACCGACTCGTTAAAATTACGTTAATTTTCGTGTTTTCTTTTAACTTAATAAGTAAAAAAGTGTTGCTATAAACGTCAAAATACGAAAAACATTTTTTGAAGCGCTATTCTCATTTCATTTCTCAAGTTCGGTGGACTACTATTAAAATATGAAAAAAAATCAACGTTTATAGTTTTACTAGACTTTTCGTTTTTACATTATTGACGAGATACAAAACAAGTTGTCCAGTCCTCGAATACGATTAATAATTGTATTATAAAACATAACGGTGCGGTTTTTCCTCCTCGCAGAGAGAGCCCGAACGTCGGTCACCGGTTGCTCGCGAACGATCCGGAAACGCTGATTTCGTCGTCGTTCAACGAGGAAAACCCGACGAAAATCTTGGTTCACGGATGGATGGGCAACGGGAACGACGAGAGGAGCGTCTGTTCGATGATCAAGTCCGGTGAGGTCGACGACCCGCGTGTGCGGTACAGTAGCTGCGATAAAAACGCCATCGAACAAAATATATAGTGTTTTATTAAAATTATTACAGTCGACAAAACGATCGGTTTTTCTACCGAACGTTAAAAAAAAAAGGTGTTAAAAAAAAGCCACAAGGGTTTTTTTTTACGAAAGAGCGACCGCGTTCCGGGTGGCACCGGTCGGGAAATTGGTCATCATTCGTAATTGTTTTAAGAGAAAAAAAAAATTCCCGAGCCTGCTGGTTCGGTACGCAAAACCGAATTTAACAAAATTGAAATAACATAATTTTTTTTTTTGACGCTTTCGGAATCTATACGATGGACAGATGTTTTTCGACATATTTTTGGATTCAGATAGAACACTTTGTTTTACACGACGTGTTTAGTTTTTTAATCTTAGTAGATTGCGCGAGTTGCGACTTTTTCGCTCAAAAATAAGTCGACCAGTTTTCGACAATTTTCCGTGTTTAAATGAAAAAAAAAAAAATCGTGACCATACGGATTTTCAAAATTGTTTAGTAACACGCACGTCGTGTACGTTACACATCGAAAATTTTGTATTTAAGTGGAAATATTCTTTGTGGAAACTTTTTGTCGAACCTAAAATCACAAAGAAAAAAAAAAGGAAATACTAGTAAGGTTTAGCCGTAAAATTTTCAAAATCACCCGTATCAAAACTGTAACTTGTAAATTGCGCGAACTGTTCCAATCGTTGTTTTGTTGGATGCCGCAAAACTAAACCGTCGAAAAACACGCGTCACCCGTAATTTTTAACGTTTTTCCTTAGTTTTCGCTAAGTTTCCTTACCGTAACCATTTCAATCTCGTACTCTCCGATTCGAAAATACCCCTAAAAGTACCGTCGGAGTCCACAAACCTCCAGTTTAGAAGAGCTGACGTTAAAAACCGGAGCATTATCACCGAAAAATCAACGTTGTCGTAAAACGCAGTATCATTCTCGTAAAAACCAGACATTGAGATTCAGAATTTTTCAAAGTCTCGGAAATTCGCGAAATCCCGACCGCAGCTTTTGAGACGGCAGTGCTCGATTAAAATATTTTACCGTCTGCTGTCTGATATTCGGCCGTAATAAAAATTATTGATTCGTTTTTTTTCTCTCTCCTCTAGACTTCAAACGCGGCGAGCAAGGTCGGGTAACGTCGCGTTGTATTGGCACTACTACATAACATAATAGTAGTAGTTATTTCGTATAATATCGACGAGCACCTTGATTATGTAAAAACGAAGCTTCTGCTTTTGTGCGATAAGAACTGCGTATAGCGAATCTGTTCGTCATTCGTATAATATATATCGTACACGCTGTTGTAAAAAATTAACAGAGTCGTAATTATTGTTCGGAGAAGAGACACACACGCGCCCGGTTACGGCGTTAGACCCGCAATACGACCAATAATAAATATCATTGACGTATCGCATAATGTGGGTTTAATGACGACATGATATTCAAGGTCCTTCTCTGCGGGAAAGGCTAACCAACACTACACACATATATATAAAAATAAAATAAATAAACGTGTGTATAAATAGGTTTGATGAAATCATCACGCAAGACAGTAGTAATATTATGGTCGAATTAAAACGTTACGATGTTTGTACTAGGATTTGCGGACGTTATGACAATACGGTTAAAACGAAAATAACACTTTCCAATTATAAAAGTCCAATAATACATAACGGGGGTGTGGCGACTGGTACGCTTTGGGTACGACCGATTTTCAAAAATTTTCCAACCGACAAACGACTAAAAAAAAAAAAATTGTTGACATAGATTTTCTAAATTTTACAGTATCTCAGTGTATGTATACACTTGTTGTTGTGCGGAAGTTTCAAAACTTTTTCTCGAAAACTAACTCTTTCACCGAACAATAAACCACAAAGAAAATTTTCGAAAATTTTAAATTTCTATACTTTGCTCGACAATTTTCAAAATCACTTGAAACTTGGACCAAACTTGTACCTACGTAAATATTGTGTGAAAGTTTCGACTGGTTCCGACAGTCGTCTTGGAGGTTATGGCCAAAAAACTAAATCGATTACGACAGAAATAGAACGTTTACCGTGATTTTATAACGTTTTTGCTCAAACCGGAGCGCAATCCTTAAGAGTGTTCGCAGAGAAACAAAAAAAAAAAAAAAGAAAGAATCGTTGTAAAAACGTTCTTCGCTGCCGCTCGGTGCGTGAAAATTTTCACTGTGGATTTTCGAACTCCCTTTAGCAGATATGCTACCGCGCACGCATTTACGCGTGTAACCCAACTTTATATTAAAGTTTCGAAAACTTTTTGTAGAAAATTAAATTTTTTTTCTACCCGAACAAAAATTACAAAAAAAAAAAATTTCAAAAATCCGCCACACGTTCTCAAATAGTTTGGCTCGGACTCGTTTTGCAGAGTATTTCACGGCGGACGATTACAACGTCGTCTGCGTGGACTGGCGATCGCTGGCGTTGGATTGGCCGTACGTCACGGCCCGATGGCAGTGCGAGAACATCGGGAACGAAGTGGCCGAAATCATACGGATGTTGACCAACAACACGAGTCAGGAACCCGAAGACGTGCACATCATCGGTCTGAGCATGGGCGCTCACATCGCCGGTTACGCCGGTAAACGGTTCGGCGGTCGGATACAGAGGATCACCGGTAAACGAAATTCTATGTATAAAGACGATTCAGAAACCTCGAACCGAGGCTGGGGGCTAAAATACGTAATAGCAAAACATACACAGATTCGGTATAAAATACATGGTTGGTGTCAAAGGGCCATACAGGACCGGATCCGAGAAATTCGGCATTTCCAGTTGTGAAACTTGACCGTTCCGTTTCAGCACGACCGGGCCGAAATCGTCGGGAATAGGATTTAAGGTGCCTCGTATTCGGTTAGGACGTAACCATTATAACAGTCAGTTAGAAAAAAGGTCATGACAGGCCGAAAACGATTGGCCCCTTAGTGCTCCTCGAATCCGATTCATCGCGTTGTATTTTTATATACGAGCACATGCATACATGTATTTCTTCTGTCTGTTTTCCAATCATTGAACTCCTCCTTGACCGCGGCTGAACTGTTTATTTATGAAAATTCGTGCGATTATTGTTGATTCGAGAACGGCTCGGATTCGATCGGAAATTCCACCTCTAAGGGTATCGTCTCAAACACAAATTTCGTCGAAAGTTCGATAATGGAATGTTGTCGTTGCTCTGTCGATTTATTTCGTTCGTAGTAGGTTCGGAAAATTAACCGCGTTCGCTTCGCATTTTAAAGTGACGTCGTTAAGTGACGTCGCTTTAATTAAAACGGAAAACATTATATCATGAATAATGTTTTCAAACAGGTTTGGATCCAGCGAAACCGTTTTTCCCCGAGAACAAGCCACAAGAAAGGCTCAACAGAGACGACGCGATGTTCGTGGACATCGTGCACACGACCAATATCATATTGGGGCAGCATCAACCGATAGGAATGATCGATTTCTATCCGAACGGCGGGAACACGAAACAACCGGGCTGCGGATTCGAATACGGTGAGTAGCAGACAGCATATTGTCTAAATAAATAGCATAGTACGTACGCACTAAAATGTTAAATGGATAGTCAAAATAGTTTTACGCGTTGAAAGTTCGGTAAACGACTATTCATAATAATACGGTTTAGTTACGACGCGTATACCTTTGAAAACGCGATGAACGAACCTTTCTGGCGACATTTCAAAAAGCAGAAAGCCGGTATTTATTTCCGATAAAGGGTTGAAAATATATTTTCCCGGGCCTTGTGTCTATTTCAAACGCGATTACGACCGATTCTCCAACTCGCCCAGAATCGAGCCACTCGACCAGGTGGTGACACCTACTATTACTTCTGGTCGTGATTGATTTTGTTTTTATTTAATCATTCGTCGTTTTTTCCTGCAGTCTACGGAGAAGTGTGCAGTCATCTGAAAGCGTTGGAATTTTACGCGTCGTCCATTCGCGCCAGGGACAAATTCAAATCGGTGAAATGTAACAGCTGGGACGATTACAAGCAGTCCGCGTGTGACGTCGGCGACGACGATTTTACGTATCTGGGCGAATACGCCGATCCGGAGTAAGCGTGCGCGGCGATGTCTTTCGGACGTATTTCTATACGGCCTCTGTCCCTGTCATTTGTAATTTGTTTTTTCTCCGCTTTCGTTTGTGCATCCTGTTCGTTTTATAGGAAATTATTATTATTATTATTAAGTTCAAGCAAAAAAAAAAAAAAAAAGCCGGGATGCGGCGTGAGTAGCTTTACGGAATGGGGCGACTAAGCTTCGGGTGGGCGACCGGTTTGAAATTCGTGGTTCAAACGAATCATATAATATCTGAAATCAACGATATAGGTCATTGCCTTTGAAAAAAACGGTTCTGAGCGAGCTCTGCAGCTGTTGTCTATATAGGATACTTACGTCCTGGTAAATTTTTCGAGAATTTCAAAACACTATGCTTAGCTCAAAAATTTTCCAATACACTTTACCGAACCTGCATCTTACCTGTTTGAATACTATGTAAGAGTTTCAGCTTGTTCCGATCATCGTTTCGGATGTTGTGACCAAAAAACTAAATCGATAAATTATCAAAACGTCAAAGAATGCTTTAAATATAGACTACAATTTAAAGCGGAAATTCCTATTTTTTTTATTTGGTATTTAAAGTAACGATTGGAGCACTACTTTTACTCGAAAATGTCATTACAAACCTGGAAATTCAAAATGTACGCCGTAAAATTCTCGATTTTTTTTTTTTGTTTTTCGGGATAAAATTCAAAAAGTAAGCAAAATTAAAAAAAAAAAAAAAACTCCAACCAAAGTATCACTGGAGTTCGTAGACCTTTCGTTGGGGGTACTGACTTTCTGGAAAATCGGAGCGTTCCTTCTATACGAAAAGGTGTTGACAGAAAAACCAGAAAAAAAAGAAAACAATTGTAAAAACAATACATCCAGAATTTTTTCTGCGCGTTCTGTGCGTCAAACACGCAATCCAAAGAATTTAACGTTTTTTATTTACAGACTCTCCGGCAATTATTACCTGACGGTTTCATAACAGAGTCATCGTCGAACACGTGCTGCGCTAATCAACGTAGTATTACAACACTTTAATACGTATTATATACAAATTTAATCCCAGCATTGTCTTTATACTAATTGTGTTTAAATTACGCAATATTATATACCGATTAACATGTAATGGTTTTTTTTTTTTTTCAATTAGGTTCGATCGAATCGATTTGTTACAACTGCAAACGCTTATTTTTGTACGACGTCGGCACGTTATATTGCATAATACCTAACAATATAAACCGTACGGTTTAGCCATAAAACCTGTAATTATTATTTGCGAATATAATGTGTCGTTACTTGTCGCGTAGATTACGGTGTGGATATATATTCATAGTCGTCAACGTGCGACGAGTGTGTCGACGCACTTGAAATCAGTTTTTTTTTTGTTTTCGGTATCGGATGATCCACGAGGGTAAAACGATTCCACGTGATCGCGACAAAAAAAATATTCTTCTCTCTAAATCCGTTTGTATCTTACCACCGGTCAAAATTTCAAATCTTCGTCGAGACATCTCGTTCGATGAACGAACGTACGAGAATTCTAAACAACAAATCAGGAAAAGCTCGTACCAACGAAAATCGTTTTCGTCATAATTGTATTTAAATTATTTTTTTCGTTATTTGTGTTACGAAATTACTCGATCTAGCAGCTTGTAATTTGAACGAATTGGTTTTTTTTTTTTTTTACGACGGTATGAGAAACGGTAACTGTTTGCGTGGGACTGCGCCCGAGTGCACCCTCACGAATGCAAAAACGCACAAAATGCAACCCACGTATGTGACATACACGTAGGTACTTTTGCGAATAAAAAAATTGACGAACAAAGTACTATAGTATATTGTTTTATGCACGAAAAAACTGTAATTTTTTTTTGTTCGCTTGTCACGGAAGAGTTTCTTTTTTGCTCTTTTAAAATGAAAATATGACTACTTATAAAAAATGATTACATAACTTCCCGACAAACCATAAACTGTATTAAACAGGGTATTACATTTTCACGATTAATTTTTACGACGTATTTCGGTTGTTGGAAACCGATAAAAGAAACAACAAAATATATGTAGGTACACCTAGTGTTTTCAAAAAGATGTTTTTCTTGGACAACATTTCTAGGAGCACGGTAAATTTCTGATGTCAACAATAAATAATGACGCCTTCAAAATCGTTTACGAATGCCATAATTTGTACTGTAATAAAGTAAAAAAAAACAAACAGCGTTATCTAAATTATGTGTTTGCCATATACGCGGCTGACTATCTTTGCGCAAAACAGACGTGTCACGTTGTATACATAATGATGAACGTAAGTGTGATCAATAAAAATCCAATTACCTATTCAGTATTCAGTGTTTTTCCCGCCGACGTTCGTACACGATATTCGTAGTCTTTATTTAAAATTTACAATAAAAGTCTGAAAAAAATAATGTTTTTTCATTAAAAAAAAAAAACTGTTCAAAATGTTTACAATTTTCGTATCGGTTGAGGCAATATTGATGATCGTTTTGGTTTCTGCTCAAGGAGTTTTGTCTCATGGCGGTAAGTCATTTTTTTCTCGGCATAAGCATTTATATACGTATAATTTACGTTTATTATTATTATTAGTATGTGATTTTCTCAACTTGGTTAGTTGTCACTCAGTGTTGCGAGTAAATAACCATACGGTATTGTACGGGTATAAGATTAAGATGACCCAAGTAAATCAATTTACATAAATAATATGAAGGTAACAGAAATTTTATCTAGAATTATTATCATCATTATATTATAACGCCTCAAGGGCAAAGAGTACAGTATAAAACATTATTTAGCATAGTTATTCGCAGATAAAGTCATCGTAGAATTGTGCTTAGATTTATACAAAAAATAAAATATACATATTACCGTTAAAATTATCCTTATTGTTTAATATTAAATGTAATTTATTCAGACCAAATTTTGAGGATTATATGTTTTGCGTTATTAAACTCTTCCCAGGACAGAATTTTTTTCTTATACGGCACTTATTTGATCAAATTGTCGTATCGTACTTAAACGTGTAATAACATGATAAATATAATTATTTCATAGATGTTAATTTGAAAATTTCAATATATTCATGTACATTATACCAACTTTTAGTAAAAATAAAAACAGTATTTATATTATACATCAAACCAAATTTTTAGTTATAGAGAAAATAATGTTTTAGCTGAACACGTTGATTTTAGTGTCTAAAACGCGTCTAAAATTATTAGTTTATCATTATACTTTTTTTTTTATATAGAACTATTCTAAATACGTTTTTCAACGATCTTACTTCGTTTTTCTACATCCACGTATTATATTTTTGTCTAGACGACTGAAAATTCAATCTAAAATTATGTTTTTATGAAGTGGATAGATGAAGATATCTAACTGAGATGGTAGATCAAATTGTTATCCAGGTATTTTTCAAAACTCTTGTCCACGCGTTAAAACCTTTACTTGTAGGCGTTATGATTTTATTACTGTGGGTTGACAAATTTTGATTTCGGATTTATGATCGATTTCACACTAAACGATATCGTATAATGATATATCTACTGATTTCAAAACCGACTATATTAAAAAAAAAAAATGAAAGAAAATAAATACTAATAGGCGGGATCCTTATTATATCGAGTTGGTTTGAAACGGACGAGTGTTTGCACAGTAAACAACCATTATTAGATCTCATATTGCGAGAGAGTGTCGGCAGTGTTTATTACCTTATGATTACACCCGAACGTGTGATTAACAATAATTAATACTATACAAACAAACAATTATTATTGTTTCGAAACTGCAGTTGTTGATTGTTATTGTGTGCCCTGGACTCGACATTATAATAACATACGCAGTATAAAACTAATTGATTCTGATTCCGTAAGCTAGCGCGAAAATTTATTTATTTTTCTTGAATTTTTTTCATTTTCAGATATTCTAGACTCGGCGCGCGTGCACGATGGTTTCGACGAAAATCGAGACGAGCTTGCAGACGGAAACGTCGATCGTCTGGTGTTTTACAAAACGTCCAAACACGTGTTTTACTGGCTCTACACTAGGTGTTTTTTTTTTTTTTTTTACATTTAACACGAATCTTTTGCCAATTCCATGGCGGAAAATAATGATAATTTTTTTTGTTACAACTTTCGATCCGTTGAAATGACGCAGCGATAACGCCGAAGGCCAGATGTTGAACAGAAGCGAGCCGCATATGATCGAGTCGACGACGTACGACGCCGGAAATCCGACGAAAGTAATCGTCCACGGGTGGCTGGGTACCACTCAGGAGAAAGAGGGATTTTGTACGTGCACGGTGAGAGGTAAGAGTGGACGGAGAAAAAAATTAATTTAAAAATAAAAAAAACCGTAAAGAAAACTAGCCGGTATGAATATATTATCATACTCTGGAATAGTTTCGCGTTTTAGAATAAGTTAAATCATTTTATACTTATATTTTTGTGCTCAGTTGTGTAGAGATTTTCCGTTTTGTCTTTTTTTTTCCCCTTTTCCATCGTTCGGCTATCGAACGAGCAATGTTGTTTTATAACAAAAAAAAAATGGTCTCTTATGCTCGGTTTTTTTTACCGATACCGAGCGTATTTCAGCGTATTTGAACGTTGGCCGTTACAACGTCATCTGCGTGGACTGGCGACAGTACTCGACCGACTTGTCGTACGCCGGCGCGAAACTCAGAGCCAAACACATCGCCAAAGACATCGCGATGGTGTTGAACAAGATAACGTACAACATGACGAGAGGCGTCGACGGACTGCACTTGATCGGGCACAGCATGGGCGCACACATCGTCGGATTTACCGGGAAAATATTGACCGATCAGATTCCTCGGATCACGGGTATAGGAGACGCTTTTATATATATATATATACGCACAAAAAAAAAAAAAAGGAAAGATAGGAAAAAAAAAATGGAGTCAATTCGGGATCGGGCGAGAGATTGTTTGACGATCATTCTTTGGAGTGGGTCACTTCTTTGTGTGCAGGCCGACGTTTCGAAAGTTGTCGTTCAAACGTATCGCGATAAAACGATTCTTAGTAAGCTCAGTTACCTTAAGTACTATACGTCCCCTGGTATAAACCAAATTTAACAAAAAATATCAGTCGTATTACACTACCTACATTACACGAAATACCGATATTTTCGGATAGTCGCTAAACCCGACCTCAAATTTTCTTTTTCTCTATCCTTTCTTCGGAAGGGATCGAACCTTTTACTCGCCTCTCCATCATGTGATTTCATGGTCTGAATTCGTGTGTTTTCGGACCAAAACTCGATAAATGTGTAAAATTTATAAAAAATCATTTTGAATAACATCTGGTTTAAATCGAATCGCCTAACTTTTTCGCGCTACAAAGCGAATATTGATCGGATCGCTCCTCCCAACCGGAAACACGAATAATCGAATCTGGCGATGTTCCGATTTCCATCGTGTTAGGCAAAAAAATAAAGAAAATATATATTTTTAAACCAAAATCTAAACTTTTTTGTGGTATTTAACATTTCAACGTAAAGATTGGAGCCATTGATTTCAAACGTTTTTTTCAAAGATGGTCAAAAAAATTATTGGTTCTTGGCCCACAACTCAAAAACAAAAAAAACTTTGAAAGTAAGGAACAATATCTAAGTCTACTCTCCAAACGTTTTGGGCTTTGACGTTTATCGACCGAACGCACAGACGCTCTGGCCGTCTGACCCGGTATTCTCGTAAGCAACAATATCGCTTTTAAATTTCAACTTCCTATTATTCGCTTTGACTCTTTTAAGTACACGATCAATTATGTCATTATTTATTTACTTACGAGTGAGGAGGGATACTTTGAAAGTGTTTCAAATGAGCTCAGAAAAATGTCCTAAAATTTTTTTTTTTTGGCCGTGACACGTCAAAACAACATAATTTATTGTTTTTTTTTTTTTAGGTTTGGATCCGGCAAAACCGATGTACGAAAACAGCGACCCAGAAGACCGGCTCAACACGACGGACGCGAATTTCGTGGACGTTATGCACACGAACGGCGATAAAAATGGAATTCTGAGATCGCTGGGTCACATAGATTTCTTCCCGAACGGCGGAAAGTGGCAACCCAACTGTCCGAAATTGAAAGACAAATGTAAGCGACTATGTTTTAAATTTAATGTGTATGAATTATTGTGTGTGAAAAATCCCCGAAACGTCTCAATCCAATGAACAGCCTCTTTAGACAAAAAGTACAATCAGTAAAAAATCTACAAAAGTAAAATTAACTTAACTTAAAATAAAGATAATTGTTCATATTTTCAGTTCACATGGTATCTAGTACGACATTTCCTCCCCTTCAAACATCTTCTTTCGTGTTTTCTTCTTTTTTTTTATTGATCTTTAAAAACTTTCACGACCAACTGTTTGAAATCGTCTTCTATCTGATACATTTTTTTCTTTTGTTTTTGGCGATATTGCTCATAACACTCACCAAAAGCTGATATTATTTTTCGCTGTCGTATACAATATAGCTACCGGTTCGTGCAGTCACATCAAATCGTACTTTTACTTCGCACACTCCATACATAGTCCACAAGATTACGTGTCGTACGAGTGCTCCAGCTGGGACGAGTACAAGACGGGCAATTGTGCTCGCAATAAACGCACGTGCATGGGCGAACGCGTGGACATAAGGTTTGTTATTCGCGATTTATCGATCGTTGTACTCGTATTTTAATAATGTGACCGTCATTTGAGAATAAAAATGACGCAGGTTTCATTTTCAAAAAAAAAAAAAAAGCGAAATAGTTAAAAACCCAAAACAATAAAAAAATAATCAAAAATAGTAAATATTGGAAAGTGTAGTAAAACGTAATCAAAAAATAAACGGTATGAATGGTGAACTGTAGATAAACCACCTGTGCCTTTAAATATCTTCGATACGAATTAAATATCTTCAATATCATGAACATTTACATTATCTACTTCCATGTGAAAAAAAAAAATAAAACCGACTTTTAAAAAACTACTCCTTAGACATTTTATAGGTGACGATAACCTAACCATTGATGTTTGACTAAGATTACGCATAACATTTTACTGATTAAGTTTTTCTTTGTTCGTCAGCAATACCGGTGATTACTATTTGGAAACCAACAAGGAAGACAAGTGCTCCGGTTAACGACCGTCGTCAAAAATTTCGCCATGAGAAAAAGAACGGATACTATTAGATTCGTTCATTTTTGGAAAAACGCGTTTTTCACTTATAAAATTGTTATATTGTTTGTCGTAACCGAAAAAGATGTTCAAATCACTTTTTTTTTTTTGTATGATTAAAACGTTTAAATACATTTTATTTCGGTGTTTTCTGAAAATATTCCTTTGTAAGTTCAGATTCAAACAACCGTGGAGTTTATGAATATTCATGAGTCGTATACACGACGAGATCGTTAGTTAAAATCGAAACCGTTCATACTTAATCTTCTTAAATATCATTTTCTTTTACTTCAATTTTTTAGTTTTGGAAGCTATTCAATGCGACGAATGTTACATAAGTCACCGTTTACAAAACTGAACACGTCGTTTATACAATAATAATAAGACATATATTTATGTAAAAATTAATAGATAAAACATAAATAATATTTAAAAATTAAACGTTAGTCACAATAACGTAGGTATACTTATAACGATAAAAATATGACGAGAGTTAGTGTGTGATTAAAATAGTATTGTTAAACACTCAGCTTAACGTAGCGATATAAATATATTGTTTCGTATTTGATTATGTTATATAGTTTAACTTAAGAACGAAAACGCTTTAATCATTTTTAACAACGATATAATGACTTTTATAAAATACGTGTTTATTTTAGAACATCGTTTCCCGTGTGGACAAAGTGGACACTTAAAGTCACTTTTAAACGTTACCAAAAAAAAAATAAATAAATAATATCAATACAAAATTGACGGTAGTATTGCGAATATCGTTTTGCGTGTACAAATCACACGTGTTCTTCGTTATTTCAACGATATTTTTTCTTGATTTTTGATCATCGAACACTGTAATATACATTTTTCACTTCAACTGTTCGTCGACCAACGACTAGTTTTATTAATTTTTTCATACCCTGTGTTTTTCGACAGTCTTTCGTTTTTTTTTTTTTTTTTTTTCTCGTGATTATCGTCATTGGGGGGAAATTGTTTTTTTTTCGTCCCCGGGGCAATATATATATATATATATATACACATTTAGTCAAACTGACCGACGTCGTCGCACCCGCGAACAACAAGGGACGGCCAATTATTATCGCGACCAAAGGGTGCGTGCGGGACGAAATGTTTAAAGCGTTTTATACAAAAAAAAAAAAAAAATCACAACATTATCTAAACTCTATACGATTCAACGATGTTTTGCGAACCGGGGAAAAGGTAATATTTTGTAGATGGGGGAAAAATCGGTAGGACGCGATATTTTGTACGACAACGTTTTCAAAAAGCTGTAGAACGAAAATACACCTGCCTACAATATTATAGTTTGAACGCGAGAGAAACGTTCGCGTCTCGGTCGGACGTGTGATGCTGTGCGGGGTGACGATCGGTGGCGCGGACCTGTCACGGCAGGAGCCGCTCAAAAGTTCTAAACAAGACTCCCCGCAGGTGTCGACGCGTCCGGAGAACTTGCAATTCAGGCGCGTGGAAAATTATTGCGCGCCACTGATCGGAGTGCGGGGGGGGGGGGGGGGGTCAGGGACTGGCACTGGCCGGGGGAGGGTCGCGCGCGCTCGTCAGACGGGCGGCGGCCCGCCGGGGTAACGGAGCAGCGGGTAGAGGCTCCACGCGACGTTGTTGGACTCCATGCAGTTGAACTCCTCGTCGACGATCGGAACCAGCGAAGCGGCGCCCAGGACCAGCAGCATGAGCACCTGGAACGGCAGGGACGCTCGCATCACGCGGCCGAAGAACTGGTAGCCGCGTCCCAGCACCGTCTCATCGCCGGCACTGCGAAAAACAAAAAGAATTCGTAAAAAATTAAATATATCGAAAAAAAAACCCCCCCGAAAGCGTGGAACGCGGGATCCGGGTCGGGATCGAATGAACAGGGTCACGCGAGGAGGAGGTATTTGTTCTTTTAAAAATTCAGCTTAGAAATCTCACACAAAATCATCCATAAAACGTTTTAACGGATTCGTTCAAACTCCCGTTTTTTCTCGTATTCGAACACTACACACGTCGAACACTATTTTTTACGAAAATAATCATCGCATAACGTGTTTGTAATATTCTCCGGAGCGTAGTATTTGATATTTTCCCCCTCCGGCCGATCCCAAACGGTTTATTCTTGTTTCGAAAACAGAGCAAAAAAGGATAAAAAAAATTTACTTTACGACTTTGCACGCTCCTTTCCCGTTGCGTCGACACGATTGTCAACGTTCGATAATGATGACGGAAAAAGATTAACATCGTTAACACACTGACCTGTTTGCGCGACAGAACAACGTCATAGTATTCGTCGAGTTCAAACTAAAACGCTCGTCGAGTGCAAAATATCAACGACGAGGCGATAAATATGTTTCAACGAAATCTATATCGCAACGATTTATAATAATAACTGCAGCGCGGCATGCACAAAGTATTCCTTTAAATTGAAAAATTAATGACGCGACGGTTTTATTTAGATTTTATTACGTTTAGATTTTTGTCGGTTTGTTTTCCACTCTCGTTTCAATCAGTCGCACGTGCGTCGCAAACGCGCACCGAACGTCGTGTTGTTTTACGCGTCCGGCGACCGACGAATCGCGGTTTTAGGGGTGGACGAACGTCAAAAATATACAGGCTGTTCCGAGGTAGATGTTGTAACAACAGTTACAAAGATTTTCGTACGAAAGTCGTTTCATTTTTTTTGTGGTCTACTCAGTTCAAATCGAATATAATAATATCATAACGACTTTTGAAAAACTCAAGTAGCACGCTTTTCAACGAATTTCGGCGACCGATAAACGATATTCTACAGAATTAAGCTCTGAGCGGTTTGAAGTTTCTAAAAAGTACGTATAAGCTTACTTTAGTTTGAAAATAATATTTATGTCGACTACGCGATTACTACAAGTAATTACATACAAACTAATGCGTTTTAAGATACGACAGTCGACCGGAACGCTACTGAGTTGTAGTAGTACATATTATACTCTTTATACGCTTTGAACTTCTCTAACTCGCAGTGTTTACCACGGGAAATTGTTTTTCATTGGAAAATCGCGCAAACACATACGGAAAAAGTATAGGGTGCTACTATAGTTTTGAAAGTCGATATAAAAAATGCAAACACCGCAATGAACACAAAAAGAATATGCAACTGTAAGGTTATTGCAGACCGCATAAAGTCGAGAATTTTTTTCCTATTTTCTTTCCGAGATAATTGCTCGAAACACCCTGTATTATATGATACCGACGGCAGCCGCGGTCGAGAAGAATCTTGGAACGCGTTCAAGTTCTAAATACGGAACGCGATTTGTTAAGAGACACATACCTATACTTAACACACGCGGTCGAAATTTTTCGAATCGTCTGAAAAACGAGAGGAAAAAGTCAAAGAATTTCGTGAGATCGACTTAGAGAAGAAGCGTTGCTCGTTTTGTCCGTTATCGTACTTGAAATCAAAAAAATAACTCGACTTAATCCAAACGTCTGCGAATCGTTTTATTTTTTTCAAACGAGCAACTTAATCGAAAACATTGGCATTCACGTAAAATCACACAGTATAACCGTTGTGGTTTTACGTCAGATCAAACAAAAACACAAAGTGTCGCCGAAAACGCGTTCAAACGAATATTTGTACTCGAAACACCGGTATTTGGATCATTGTTTTCGAGACGGGTATACGAAATTTTTAATATTTTATCAACTCGAACACAAAACTACCCCGAAAATTTTGTTTATTCCATATTTAAAGTTTTCCGATTGCTGACAAGCGCGTTAAGAGACGCAGTCGTGTTGTTCATTTTCCGGGGTCAAGTTTTTATTATTTTGCAATAGTAACTATGAAAATTCTTGCGAATAGGTAAAGGATCGTTCCAGAGTTTCGTAGTTGAGTTATGCGTTTTTTATTTGTTTTAGTTTGAATTTTTATATTATTTATTATATTCTGCGCTATCGATAAGCCAAAAAAAAAAAAAATAAATAAAAAAGGTGTACTATCATAACGTATGCTAATAAAAGTGCGAGAAATATTTACTTTGCGTTTAGTTCTTCTTCGTTGGACCGATTCATAGCAGTGCTCGTGTCATCCACCTTTAAAACGGGAACAACAAATTATATAAACAAAAAATTATAACGTGCGTACTACATAAGCAACAAAAAAAAAAAAAAGAAAAATAATAGTAATAACAAAAAAAAGAAAAATAATACGTTGAAAAGAGAATGATAACAACAATAGACTAAAATAATTTGTCACTTATACTCCATACAACTCTCCCGTAAAGAGAATAATAATACCTGTAACATTTATGTACAGTGAAATTATACAATCACATGGCCGTTTTGTCCAGAGATAACACGCAACAATTTCACGTTGCCAGTGAGGAACGTCAATTCTATTAATTTGGCGATTTTAACCTTGCCATATTTCATAAAAATCTGTTTATTCACAACGATTGTGCTATCTTTGGACAATTTTAACCGTTTGAGTGGTATATTTATAATTTGGCCCGAATAAATTCTACGCACGATTATTCTAATATCAAATTAATAATAATAATAATAAGTGTTACAGCTGAATACAAGCGAAAGTGATCAAACGTACAGTGAGCAGGAAATTTTAGAGAGTAAAATATAATTAAAAAAAAAATTGTAGACATTCACTAATCAGCGAGTATTTTTAAAGCTTTACTTAGGAATGACTCTAAGTAGAGATTGCTATTAAACTTTGAAAACATGTTTAAATCTTATCAAATTTTCGTGAGTTACACGAGTTTTTTTTTCCAAAAATAAGTCATAGGTATTTCGTCAATTTCTAAACCTTAAACGACTAAAAAAAAAAAAAAAAATTGAGTTTCAAAATTGTATGTAATTACACGTCACCAACCTTTTGCATTGAAGTTTCAAAACTTTACGTAGAATATCAAAATTTTTATCGAACAAAAACTACAAAAAAAAAAAAAAATGGAAATCTTTAAAACTCGTAATGTTCTATACTTAGCTCGAAATTTTTCAAAATCACCTGAAACTTTTACCGAAATAGTATCTTACTTATTTTTAATATTTTCTAAATGTTTCAGCTTGTCCCGATCATTATTTTGGACGTAATGGCCCCGCGCGACAACTAAATCGGTTACGTCAGAAAACCCGTTAACCGTAATTTTTCCTTCGTTTTTACTTTGTTTTTTGGTCGTAACCAACCTCTTTGGTACCTCTCAGAGTACCGCCAGAGTTCACGGACCTTTCAGAAAACGTACCGACTTTAAAATTCGTTTTTAAATTTGGTCACAGAAAAAAAAAACCATCGTTGTAAAAACAATACGTTCTCCGCTGCGCTCAGAATCTAAAACAAATCAAGAATTTTTTCTGAGTCGATAATCATAGTTTTACCCGATGAAGTCTGACGCAGCTGTCCGACGCGTTGTATCCCAACACGGTGCCCAGCTCCGACGCGTAGCCCGCCGTCATCCGCATCAGCGCCGTCAGCCTGGCCCGGAGGTGCGACAGCCTGGCGTGCGAGTCGGCGACCTCCGTCTGGTCGGAAGGCCGGTCGCTGGTGGACTGTCTCAGCCAGTCGGCGGCCTCCAGGAGCGACACCACTCGCGGTTCGCATCGTTCCAGCTTGGCGTGCAGGTTCTGTGAGCAGGGGAGATGAAAAAAAGGGCGAAAACAAAAAATTAAAAAATTGGAAACACAGTGTTGTTGCCGGGGATTTTGAAAAACCGTGTTTATTCGTGTTACCGGTAGGTTATGTTGTGTTGGACCGCGTAGGGGGTAAAACGTTTATTTAGTACCTACATTATAAATGTTAGTACATTAAACATAATAATAAATGTTAGTACATTAAACATTTATTATGTTTAATGTTAGTACATTAAACATAATAAATCAAAGTAGAATAGTGAAAAATCCATTTTGTCACCTTAAACTTGTTGTATTTTTCGACTATAACGTCCGTATTCTCTGCGAGGTTTACCGGTTCTGTCGTTTTAATCGAACGTTCCGTTTCGTCCAACCACTCGACGAGTTCGTCGATGATCCCGTAAAACTCCTCGTTCTACAACAGACGAAAAACGCGTTCCGTTTAGTTCCGTTTGTACATCTAATGTCGTGTAATTGTTAAATTAAATCAAAACATTAATAACTATGATTTCGGTGAGAAAACTTACGATCGAAAACTTCTCGAAACATTGACTTAACTATAAATTAATTAGATTAAAATTAAAAAGCAGAATTAAGCAGTTAAATTAAAATGCTAATAAAATAATTTTTTGACGTTAAATTTCATTGAAAATATTATCATACGAATGCCATGACGAGCAATTATTATATAGTAGATGTCCAAAATATAGAAACAAACAATTCATCTTGATGCATAATAAAATTGCGTTAAAAATCTCTGCGACGCTGTTAATTATTATCAGGTAAAGTATGATTCGATTAAGCAAACAATGTTGTTAACAAAGTTTCGAATGCACAAAAATTATAGCTTTTTTTTTTCGAATGATAAAATGACTTTCTTGTCCGAAAATACCCAAACTTTTGACCGATTTTGATAGATTAAACTGGACAACCGCAGTAGGTATATGTAACACGTGAATAAGTAGTTTTTCAATTTTTTCGATCGGTCTATTTAAAATATTGTACTTCTTTATTGATTTTATGACGAAATATCGATGACATATTATACTATGTACCTCCATAAGAGTGGTTTGCAGTTTAGTCTGCCATTCGGTACACGCCAAACATACGCGTTCCCACCGGGAGTTTGTGGCCGACAGCCGGTTTTTGATTTTATTCGCTCTCTCTTCGTCGTTGCTGTGCTCGGCCAAGTGTTGACCGATAACGTTCAGCGACTGTACGATGTTGCGATGACTGTCCAAGTACAATAACAGTTCCTGCACAAACAGACTTACAAACGTTAAGCGTCGCCTTTGGAATCGACTTGATAAAAAAAGAGAAAAAAGAAAGAAACGACGATTCTGGGCATTTAAACATTCGTAGGTAGTGAATAAAAGATAAAACATTTTTTTTTTTTTTTTTTATGGACTAATTTATTGGTTCGGAGAACTGGTGTATATACGTACCCGGTGCTCTTGTATGAAGTCCTCCAGCTGTTCGATATTCGACGGCGGGACCGCCGGTTGGACGCTGAATTTCGCCTCGGCCGACTGTATCCAGTGCTCCAAACGCCACATGTCGTTTTCGAACTGAGACCAGTTCTGCTCGGAGCACAGAGGACAGACCGCCGAACTGCCACTCCTGAAAAAAGGAGTCCAGCGTTATGTTATTGTGTACGCTGCAAAGAGTTTTCGAATCCGAGTGGGCCACCATAAACACGTATAGAACACCAAAAATTTATAAAACTCTTTCGGCATCAACGTTTTTGCCGTCTCTGGCGGCGCTGGCGCGCTTTTCACTTCACTCACTTGGACTGGCCGCCGACTTGCTGCTGCGAACGGAATTTCACGAGCAGTTCTTCGTACTTGACGAGGAGTTCTTCGGACCTGGCTATGGTCGAGTCCGTGTCCGACACGCCGCACTGCGTTTTCAGTATGACGTTTAGATGTTTGATCAGTTCCATGGACATCTGACACGTCGCGACGGTTTTCGACAGATTCTTGTCGGAACTGTTCTCGATCGCCGATTCCAGTTCGTCGAGGTTGGCCGTCGCGTTAGCCATCGCGGTCTGCAGCTCGTACTGGAACGAGTCTTTCCTGAGCAAATCGGTCGGCAACGTGTCCACTTGCACTTGCGAGTCCGTGCCGAACTTTAACGTCTCGACTTGGACCTGTTCGTCCACCGATCGCTGTAAAAAATTAATTTGAAAAGAATATGAATTAAAAACGGTTATTTTACGTATGATGCTCGGTATACTGACCTTTTTCACAATCGAGGTTTCTTGCACGCACGCCACTTTCAATTTTTCGATACGATCGGTGATGTCCTTCCACAACATTTGGTACTCGTCAATCATTTTCTGGATGATTTTCATGTCGTTCGGCGCACTTTCTTTCATCAGCTGTAGACCCAAAGCGTCGGCTTTTTCCAATAATCCACCGTATTTTTTCATCTCCATTTCCAGTAACTAAGAAATTATTTTGTTTTGTTTTTAGTCTTAAAAACGATTCGACGTGATATTCTACAGACCACGTCATTTAGCTATGACTAAAACGCCGTATTTTAGTGTTAGTACCTGTAGATTCCCGAGGTCTTTGGCGGCCACACGAGCATTCGACTTTTCGTCATCGTCGTCGTCGTCGTCGTCGTCGGTTTTGTCCAGCAGTTCGAGCTGAACCAGTTTGGCGTCGACTTGCGTCAGAGTGACCACAGCTCTTCCGTGCGCGTTGATGAAGTCCTTCCACGACGTCGACGATTTCCTGAGGACGACGAGGATCGAGTCGATTTGCAGCATCAAGTCTTCTTTTTTCTTGACGAGTTTTTCCACCTCGTCGTCGACAAACTTTGCCGTATAATTGGAACGCGACGCGGACGTGGCGAGCTCCAACTTTGGGAACTCGTCGTTCGCGTTCAGCTGTTCTTGCTGGTTTTGCAAACATAACAATATTTGAATAAAAACCGTTTTAATTACGACCATAACGCGTATACTGTATCATTGTGTACTCACTTCAAAATTACTAATCAAGTCGTTCAGACTTTTGTGTTCCAAGAGTTTTTGTTTCTTGTACGTTTCGACGGTAGCGTTCAACCGGTTCAGCCGTTTAGTTTCCACGTCGATCAGATCGGTTATCGTTTTCAGCCCGTCCCACGAGCTCAGCACTTTGGTTCGCTTCTCGGTGATTTTGTTTTCGAGATTCTTCCAACTAAAAGTAAAAGAAAAAACGACTCTGAATTGACCGAAACACCGTGTTACGTTGAAAAATATTTATTTTTACCTCATGGGTAACGTCTTTAATTGACTTTGTAAATCTCGATAAGTGTCCGAGTCTTTGGAACCGTCGTCGAATTTTATTTGTTCGTTGAGTTTATCAATCAACCCGTTATATTCACCTTTATTTTCGTCGTAAATGTTATTCAAGACCTAAACAAATCGAACAATAATTTAGGATAACAGTGTGAGTACAATATAGGTAGTATAGAACAGATTATTAATACTTTATAAATTTTGAGTTTTCGTTATACTTACATCGACGTTTTTCAATTCGTCTTTTAAACATTTTTCCGACCGATCGTTGAACACTATCGGTTTGTTAATTTTTGACTCGAAGTCACTCATCCAAATTTTGAACTTGTTGGATTCGTCCAACAATTTATTCGCGTTCTAAGGGCGATTCGAAAACGAATTTAACAAAATATTTTCAAACACAAAAACGAAATGTTCAAAACTTACCAAAATCCTCGTTGGCCATTCGACCGTATATCTGTGTAGCGATTCGTTCAAATTGTCCCAGGTATCGTTAATTTCTTTCAAGTTACGCTCGGTCGTACTAGCTAACTCTGGATTCGAATTCGACTCGACTTCGACCAACCGTTTTCCAGCTCCGTCCAACCAATCGAACTCTTTACGTTTCGAATCGATCTGAGACTCGAATTCCGGTTTCAGCACTTCGACGGCAAATTTCGGATCTTTCGAAGATTCGGTTAGACTTTTCAGTTGTGTTTCCGTATCGACGGCCCAATTTCTGAATCGGGTGAACCTGTCAACACACGAAAAACGTACGATCAGCACGTAATACAAAACCGACGGGCTCACGTCGCGCGGCATCGCTTACCTGTGCGCAAACTCTTGAGGTCTGTACAACAAGTTGTCTATTTGACAGGAATACAAAAACAGCTGATACTGTAGGTCCTTTTGGTGATGCCTCAAGAACCTGAGCCTATGGCCGTACGTTCGGATCTCGATCGGATCGAGCGAGTCCTTCAGTTTGTCTCGTGTTTCGGCGGAGGACGCGAGTCGCTCGTCCAGCCGTTTCAATCGGCCGTTCAACTCGCGGATCTTTCCCGACTCCGCGTTCAGTACATCGGACGGCACTATGTCCTCGTTTTTAGAGTTGAACTCGTGTCGCAGCGAATCGAGTCGGTTCTGCGCGTCCTGAAGCGCGGCGTCTATTTCGGCCGTCTCGGCGTCGAAACCGTTCGCGAGTTTTTCGACATTCTCCAGGAAACCGTTCCAAACCTCCAGGGACGCTTGGATCTCGTTGACCCGCTGACTGATCGCTATCAGTTCTCTCCTGTGCCCGGTCTCGGTGGTTTTGTCGCAGAAGGCGAATATCGCGTTTTGACGGCGTTCCAAGTCTTCAATTTGAGAACGTCCCTCGGACACGTCACGCAGTACGTTCTGGAAAAACGTTTCGTTCGATTACGATCATTCATGGACAAGCGCGCGTTTTCACGTACGCGTTATTGTGTTCGTCTCAGTAGACACGAAATTATTCAAACACCATACATTTATCGTAAGAGTAAAAAAAAAAAAAATTATCGCTTACGTTGATCTGTGTTTTGAGTCGTGGCAGTCTTTTGGAGTTGATGAACTTCAGATTTAAATTCGAATGCGCCTTTTCCGCCTTCCACAGCCACTCGTACACCAGCTTGACCGTCGCCCGGTACTCCTTCCAGTGTTCCAGTTTGGCGCACACTTCCTGATGGGCGTCGCCGAGTTCCGTCATCGTCGTGTTGTGCAAATCGACCAGCGACGTGAACTTTTCCACCGCCGCCGGTTCGACGATGACCACGTCCGGCTTGTTCACGCAATCCGGAATGGTGTCCATTTGGCTGATCAGCACTTCCTGGTGCACTTGGCAGATCCGCTCGTGGCTGGTCAGCGAGTGGTAGTCGCCGGGCGCGGGCGACCGCAAGAACTCGCGAACGTAAACGAGATAATCGCGCCACAGCTCGAACACGGCGGCGGCGTTCTCGTTCTCCAGCAGCGAGCACGAGAGTCTGCGATACTGGTGGAAAGTCTCTTTGAATACTTGCTGCCACAGCTAGAAACGACGGTAAAAACAGAAGAAATATGTCAGAAAATCCCTTAATCGTTCGGAAACAAACACAGCGATTAGCCGTCTGTACCTGGAACACTTCGATTACGGAGTACGTCGGCTTTTCGCTGAGCGGCAGCGTAAAGTCGTTCGCGTCGATCCTCTCGTCCAGCTCTTTTCTCGACCTGTTCAATTCCGTCAGCTTGTCTCTCAGCTCTTTTAGGCGTTCGTCGTCGTTCCCGCTATCGGGTCCCGGCGAACTCTGAAACGTGCGTCGTTCGCGTTGTTATTTCAGTGGAGTCAGCTCTCTCGAACGCGATCGTGACGCCGTCACGCGCGATGCGCGAAAAGTTTTTTCGGAAATCGTTTTCGTCAAAAATCGCATGTCACGTCGGTTAGCGGGAACCATTAAAAACTTTTTATCGGATTATTATCGTTTTTTTTTTTGGTACGGAGGGCAAATCAATAACGTATCGTGGTGTTAAATAAACAAAAAGACGCCTTTTGACGTGCTTCGCGTTACGGGGTGGACGAGGAGAGATGTACCACCCCCCATTTTTCAGTTTCTACCATAGCGTTGAAAACTTATTGATTTTAATTCAATTTTTTCTCGCGAACAACGTTTTAGGGTAGGCGTATACCGTGAAAAGACGAAATTTTCATAAGTTCGGTACGATAGATACGATATTGTGTGGACGGCACATTTTTTTTTGGAAGCGTCGCGTGCACCATTTGAGTAAATAACAACCGACGTAAACTACGAAAAAATTCGGTCAATGTTTTTTTTAATGTTTATTGCGATAAATTTTACAATAAAAATCGCACGAAAATTTCACATTTACAAAACGATAATTAAAACGTGTCGAACAACTTCGCCCATTTTCGTTTCAGCTAAACGGTCTTTGCAAGTGTATAAAACTCTGCATTTTTCGAACGGTTGTTAATTTTTCGCAACGTTCCAAAATGTTTTTCTTTTTTTACAAATGATCCTCTCATAAAATTCATCGGTTTACCTTTTCGACGTCGTGCAGCAGCCGCCTCGCGTTCTCCACGTCACCGGACAGCCGGTCCTTCCTGGCGGCCACGTCTCCGAGTGCGGCCAGCACCGCCCGCACCCGTTCGAGTTTCACGTTCAGCCGGTCGACCTCGCGCAGCGGCGCGTCGCCCGCGTCCAGCCCCACCGCGTCGGCCGCGTCGGCCATCATGCCGCGCAGCTCGTCCACCTGCCGCTGAAGCGCGCCGTCCGCCGCCGCCGCCGCCGACACCGCGCCGTCCGTCGTCGCATCGTCGTCCGTCGTCTCGACCGACAGCAGCGCGGCGTCCAGCCGCTCGTCCGTCTCGTCCCGGAGCCGCCGGTAACGGTGCACCGTCCCGGACGCCGTCTCGTAACGCTCCGTCAGCCGCTTGACGGCCGCCCCGGTCTCCGTCCACCGGTTCAGTTCGCCGACCAACGGCTCGTCGTCGGCGGCGTCGCGAACCTTCTCCGCGGCCGCTCTCCTGCGCAGGTTCTCCACGTCCTCCGCGATCGTTCTACTCTCCTTGTCGTGCGTTCCACGGACGTCCTGCGTGGGCGAAAATAAAAAATAAAAAATCCGGTATTACTCTAGGTCGCGCGGGTAGTTTGACGGTGCAGCGACTGTACGCTTTGGGCGGGTCACTAGAGTAGAAGTAGCGGTTTAAACGCATTGTTTTACAACTGAGAGCTACGAATCAGCCACTAATTGTTAATTTTTATAGAAAATTATTTTATTATTCTTATAGTGTTTTATGGTATTTCCTCGAGACGTCGACTCTTCAAAAACTAAAAGTCACGTTTTAATAAAAAAAACATCCCGCTACGATTTTTGAAAAATGCGCTTACGCAGTCGTAGATGGACTGTAATGTTACGATACGCAATTAATGTATTATCGTGGCGATCCGAGCAAATAAAACGAATATAACGATCGGCGCACGCGTTTACGAATCGCCTTTTAGTTATTAATATTATATTCGACGCGCTAAATTTATAAAAATATTTTTATAAATTGTTATGACGTTGCGCGGTATTTCAGTCACGTTTTCCGGCACTGACACGTACAATAATATTCAAAGACGTTTCAATATAATATCATCGTATTTAACACCGCACCGTCCGAACGCATGTAGAGAATTTTATCACTATCGTTTCGCTTGAATCGAATTTTGGATAAAACGCTGAAATTTCATTAGTTTTTTCACGAAAACTACGAGTGTAATAGCATCACTATTATTATAGTTATTGTTGTGTGTTTGCACACGGCGTTTCATTACAAATTTTTTTTTTTTTTTTGAGCTTCTACGACAACAATACACACACGACCCTGCATAATACAACGTGCAGCAAAATGTGTATTTTATGTTATTTACGTAGCGGTGCCGTTGAATAACGAACACGTAACGTTGTATAGGTACTATCGGTTTTATTTGTCATTCGATTATGCTAATCTCGTCCCTAACGTCTGTATATTTTACGAACATAATTATTGATATATTATTTATGCTTGGCAGGTTCCGGCGCGCATGGCAAATTATTATGTCATTATCGTCTCGACAAACAAACGGCGGCACAAACGTTGTCGACGCGCACTCGTTTCGACGGAGTGACACAATGATCACAACAGGTGACACTGCATCATATATAGGTATCGAAAAAACTGTTTGCAACGTACAAAAACAACTTGTTTTGTATACGTTTTCGAGAACCGTTTCTTCGTATGAGCATACCTTATCCAGGGCTTAGAGCGGGAAACATTTGCAAGGGAGGGACCATTATATCCATAGATTTTGGAGCGTTCTATGCGATCTTTGATTAAAAAGTGATTTGTTCTTTATTAACAGAGTGTTCTACCGTCTGTTTCGTTTTTAATATCTATAGAATCACGGGGGCGGCTTCGATCTTTTCACATGTACCTACGTCATACGATCGAGTTTTCGCTATGTGTACATGTATATATTATGATCACTGTAGTCGATCCAAAAACGGTAAAATCAAACTTTTCGAAAACGCTACAAATGACTCGCAGAAAATTTCACAAGCCATTAAGAAGAATCGAAAGAATGATTGTGTGAAATCATAATCAATCGCGACATAATGTATGTTTAACAGTTTTGAAGTTTGTAGACTTGCACGTTTATTACGGTTTCATAAAACTTTTTTTAATTTTCAGTTAAGAGACTTGAAACTTTAACACATTCTGAACAATGTACATGAATATCTATGGTTACGAAATTTCGGAAATCGGTAAAATTGTTAATACAGTGTGAATTTTTCGTTTTAGTCATTATGTGATTTTGCCCGTAACACCATCTTAAAGTTGTTTAAAACGTCCTCGTAATGTTTTTCTTATAAACAACTATTATGATTATTATATTTTGATTTTCAATAATTGGTCAAGAGGGGACGCTTTCTTACTGTGGTGAGACAGAGGTAGGGTCTGCACGTCTCCTCTCACTTTAACCCCTGGATATATTCATTTTAAAGATGAAGAATTGGCGAACGGGACCTTAAAAGTCAGAACTTTTGGAACGGTTCCGAAACGACTGAAATATATTGTACAGTGAATAAATACAACAAACACGAAAATATTTTTATTTTTTACTACTAACTGAGAATAGTTTTTTAATCAAATATGAAATCATTTGTTTTCGTCTGTATTTTTGTTTATATCTGTTTGAATTTATTCGAATTATATCGATGATCAGTATAAAATACATCAAGACGAGAAGAACAATAATAATTTAACTGAAACGCTCTAGAATCAATTTCGACGAGTATTGGCTCTTAAAAGAACATTGATCGTCTTTGAAAATAAATTAGAATTTTTATTTTTTTATTTTGATGTTTGGAAGCAGGGCAACAGCACAGTAACTTTTAAACGCGTTATCGCGTTACGCGTTGGGTAATTTGATTAGAATTTTTTATAACGTAACGAGTGAGTAATTTTTATTACCTACTTCTTAAGAGTATATTAACTTCGTCATGAAAACGTTTTGCCATGTTAACTAAATTTTTACGCGATCATTTCAAGAACAGACTGTTTTTAAGAAAAAAAGCTAATTCAATCGACGTCGAGAAATGTTCCAAAACGATTGGTTAGTTATATTCATTTGTAAAACCCGCCGACCTTATTGAAATTCAAGCGATTTAATAATATTAAATATTTTACTAATATATATTATATATTATAAATATTCATAACAGTTAATTTCAAACCTGAGTCATTGATCTGAGTTTAGTTTTAGTTTACATTTTACGATCAGTTTTATTGATCTATACTATTGTATAGATTTTCAGAAGAAACTTCCTCGAGATTTCAAAAGTGTTAGAGATTCATTGAACTGCAGTTCATACAGTTTTGGTCAAAGTAGTGCAATAGTTGAACGGTTATATGGTTTTTTTTTCACTTTTTATTTTGACAAAAGTGTCAGGGCTATTCGATCAGCAAACATCGATAATAACTATTGCGAACCATTCGTGGTATTAATGTGCATGCAATTAATACTGAAGAGCTCGTAGAAAGAGGCGCAGTTAAGAAACGACACACTTTTAATTACCGCGCGCGTACTCGAAACACAACAATAATATGTTAAACATAACAAGGTTAACGAAGAGATAACAGTGTGTTTTCGAGACAAACCTATGGTAAAACAAACAGTCGACCAATTGAGTTCGACAACTGGAACCTTCGGGAAAATCGAATCGTCGGATTTTATAGATATTATCGTACGTAGGTACAACTTTCCGTTTTTAATTCAATATTTTTGCATTTGTTTTTCGGTTAACGATTTCAATTTCTAAACGTGTACAATATGTTTACGGTGAAAATTTAAACGATTACATTGTTGATTTACGATGTTTTCGTCGAATTTGCGTGATAGGTAAATAAACGATTGGAATATTCGCGAAACAAACGAAAAAAATAAACCCGAAACTTTAAATAATATTGTAACGTGATTCGACTCAAAAATATAAATCCGTCCGATTTTTGTCGGATCATATAGATATTTGACATTTTAATGGGGTTATAAATATCAAATGTTTTGATAAAAAAAAAATTCGAAACCGACGATGAATTATTAACTATCAATTGAAGTTTTTACAATTTTCTTTCCGAAATTCCGTTTCGATTGATTCAAGTTTACACCACATCAAGCGAGTTGTGTATGCGTTATTAAGCTAAAAACATTTTCCGCTTTACGCGACATTCTGTTATATAATATAATATTATTATAATATTAATATAATATTATTAATATTATTATAATATATTATTATATTATAATATTGACACAGAATTTTACTATTCTTTTCAACCGATCGGTTTCTCGGAAATACATTATTTAGTCCATTAGGTAAAAAATAAAGATTATTAGAAACACGAACGTTATAATACGTTATAATTGACAACCGGAAATGAACGGATACGACGAAAAAATGATTTTTAAATATTTCACACGCTTCTTTTAAAGTGCAATTTTCAGTGAAAACTACGTGAATATTTTGGAAAAAAAAAAAAAAATTATTTTGATGTATCAAAAGTATAAAGTTATTGAAACAATACAAGCAAACCATATGTGAAAAAAATTGTTTGTTTGTTTAGCGACACTAAATGTGTTCACATTTTTATGAACGTATTGTTTTCACTTTTTCCATTAAAAAAACATCCTCGTCCATTTCTGTCGAAATCACAAACCACGTCACGCTATATGTTTAAATATTAAAAGCTCGACGTTTTTGTATTCATCGAAACCAAGTATGATAACATTCCTGGAAAATGATCGCATTAAGGGATATTCTTATCTAGGTTTAGCGTGTTTATGGTTCTTGAAATCGAGATTTTTTTTTCGGATAACGTATTCACGAACATAAAATTAGGTAGGTGTATATTACACTTGTATAAATATTAAATCAAATCGGTTACTGTTTTTACGAACGCTTTACGGCGTTCAGTTTGTGCGCGCGTTTGAAAACGCAGTACACTTTTTGCTGTCACACGCCGTATACAATTCAAACTCGGATCGATTCATTACGTAAACGTATGATTTGCTAGCGTTTACTTGAATTTTTGAACTTTAAAAATTCGACGAAAAAGCGTGAGAAATTCATAATGATACATAGAAAACGATGATCGAAACACGTTTGGTTAATTTTCAACTTTCCGTGTTTCCGTTCGATTCGATTCTTTGACGGTTCTATACTTTATTTCTACAGCAGTGGACTATCTTAGTGGCGAATCTTATTTCCTTTACAAATGAAACGAAAATCTTTGGTTTTGTAAAATTTTCACGATTCAGAACACCTGTGTGATACATTGAATTTTTTTTCCTGTTGGAATTTTAATTATTAAAAAAAAAAAACCAACCGTGAACATTTCACACAAAAACGGTTTAACAACGCAGTCGATTTTAAACCGAAAAATTACGTTTAAGAGAAATCGATTCTGAAAAATCGGGAAACGTCCAAGGAAATTTACAGTCGCAGACTCCTATAAATGACTACAAAAATTAAACCAGCGTGAATGCCCAAATCTCGATTCGCGAACTGTACCGACCGGTAAAAAGAGTATCCATACGAGTTGTTTGAAATGTTTTTTAGGTTCGTCGTAAGCCTTGTCCCGTATGGGGGGCGCGCTCGATCGACCTTAGGGGAAAGAAAAATAATGTTCCCCCCCGGATCTCGACGGTCACGATATTATAATGACGCCTGCTCTTACGATGATGCGTGTGCGTTTTGTGTTTTTTTTAAACGCTCGTTCCGTCCAGATCCCCGTGGGCAGCGTGTGATCGGTCCGAATCGCTGTTGGACAATGATATTTATTTTTATTTTTTTTAAAACTGTTTCGTTTCCACTTTTGTGTTTCGCACTCGTTTCAAAAACGCGGCGGATTCGCGGTAGGACGCGCACGTCGGTGAACGCGCGCGCGACTGCGGCGAAACGCGAACAGACGCGTCGCCGAAGCACGCGCAGGTCAGCAGCGGATCCGAGAGTGCCTAACCCGAGAGGGGGCAGAGCGATTTTCGGCGCACTTATAAACGTAACGGTTGTAACGTTGGACATTCGTCCCCAGATTCCGTGTCGCCAGACAGTGTTACCCCCCCGGCTCGTGCACAGTCGGTTCTCCGTTCCCACTTTACGATCGCGGATCCGTACAGTCTCCGCGCAGGGGCGAGCGCGCCGGAAGGGTCGAAAAATTCCGAGACGGGAACGCACACCGAAAATAGAACGTTTTTTTATTTTCGTACGCGCGCGTGTCGCGTTCGGTCTCGGTATACATCGCTACAATATATTACGCCGTTTGTCGTCGGTTACTAGAAGTCTGTCGGGCGAGAGATTATAATTTTTTTTTTTTCGTAACGATCGATCTTGTGCCGGGGACCGATATACGCGAACATTTGAACAATTTCAAATTCGAAATTTAAAATGACATTTTTTAAGATCAAACAACGTACACGTCTGTGAAGCGTGTACAGGAGAACCATTAATTTTTTTTTTTTATATAATACTAGGATATGGAACTTAAAAGTTTCATAATAAGACATGTCAACCCGAGACGGTAAATTAATTTGATGCGTTTTAATATATTTTTTTTTTAAATAATGATTCAAAGTTCAGATTTTCGCGATACTTATAATTCCGTAAAACCGATGATTTTCAATTTAGAATCTCTAAGCCTCAATATGATCTAAATATTGTAATTTTTATACGAGGATAAAAAAATCGATGAAATTCGATACGAACGTTTTTTAGCATTGCCATTATCGTCACGTATTTTATTATTTTATTGGAAATAATCCCTTTTAAACTCTAATTAATTATAAGAAATTCGTACGAATATTATTGGACATACGACACTCGATCGTGAAAAAAATGTCGGAAAATTTTATCTCTTTTTACGAGTTGAACGTAAAACTTTATAAATTTTTTTATGTTAAATTCGCTCTCAGTATTCGACCGTAACAGCTGAGAGTTCAAATTTTCAACCCGCCCGAATTAGTGACCGACTCCGCGTTATCTTAGTGACCCGCGAATCATTTCTTTTCAATCGTCAAATATTTCGGGTCGTTTTAAATATTTCGCGCGGTAGTTAGTATACATCGAAATATTTTAAAATTTTCAAACACCAAAAATACAGCGTCAAGTTGGAACCGAGAATAAACACATTGTTATGCCTAATCCGATATTCATCTTTTATTTTCACGAGAGCCGTTTTACCTTTATGTGTTTGAGCACCGCTTCGGGACACCTGTCCGCGGTCAGCGTGTCGGGATCGGGCGCCACCGGCGTCATCAGGTTGTTCACGTGATCGTTTTTCGTCCGGACCTTGTGCAGCAGCTCGTCCACCGACGTCCAGTAGGCGTTTTTGTTCTTCAATATCTTCAGCGTGCTCTGCTGTTTCGGTCTGAGCTGCTTGTGCCGCTTTTCCGTCTCGTTCAGCTCGTCCTCCAACCGTTTCCGGTCCCTTTTGAACGCCTTCAGGCCGCCGTCTTTCAGACGTTTCAGCTGTTGGCCGGTCTCCAGCAGCGTCCGCTGAACGTTTTTCGCGTCGTCCGTGACTCGCTGCGCGTAGAGAAGACAAAAACATCGGAAAATAAGAGAAAACGCTTTTTTAAAAATACGTTCCGTACGAATGAGGAACAGTGCCGAAATCTAGGACCCTCTCAAAAAGTTTAAAAATAACGACAATAGTTATTACGGCCTATTTGCCCATACGGTTCTGAGACGTGGACACGGAGAAAAGCCGAAGAACCGAGACTAGTATAGTGTTTGAGAGGAAAGTTCTAAGAAAAACAATACACGGACCAGTCTTTGATGGTCTGCAAACAAATGAATGGAGAAAATTACATGACTATGAATTCCAAACGCAGTATCGAAGACCCGATGTAGTAAAGATTCGAGAGGGCGGGCGTGATGCCGGGCGTAAGCAAGGATCTCTATAGTTTGGCAGTCGATAGAGAAAGATCCTATAGGGAAGAGACCTTTGGGGAGAGACCCGAGTCCAGGTGAGAAGACTGTGTAAAGAAGCATACGATATAGGACCAGAAATCAGATGGAGAGAAGTTGCAGAGGACGCAGGGCAAACGGCAAAACTTGTATTTAGCGGCACGGTCTTAAAGCCCGGAACCAATGGAGGAGAAGAAGAATAATATTATGTGGGTAGAAACCGGCCAAAAATACCTATTTTTTTTTTTTTTCGCAACAAACACGGATTTTCAAAGTTCTCTTGTGAACGCGCTGTACTATTATATACTCACGTTGTACGTTCTGCTTAACGCCGTGGCCGAGGAGTGTTCGTCTTTGTTCGATTCGTTTTCCATCTCCGACAGAGCGGTCTCGGCCCTTTTCAGCTCACCGTTCGACTCGAACAATCGTTCACGCAATCGTTCCACCTCATCGTTCAAATCCGAGTACACGGTCAACGGGCCGACGCATTGGCTTTCCAGCGCTTTCAGCTGTTCGAACGGCTGCTGGTCGGCTTTTACCTTCCTCTGTGCGGCAGTTATTTCGCATCGGATACCCTGAACACAGGACGACGTAAACAAAATTTTAATAAAAAATTATAACCTACTGCGAAAACAAAACAGCACTTAAAACTGTAAAATAGAATGTAAAAATTGGTGCCGCCCAAATAGTCGGTCACGTTGACACCAGTTCCTAATAAAGTATATATTTTTCATTTAATTATATTATACTTTTTATTTGTAGTTAAGTTTTTCATTTTTTTTTTTATTAGTATTTCTATGTTGGACGGCACCAACTCCAAAAAAAAAAAAAAAGGTAACAACATTTTTTTATTTATTTTATAATTCGTAATGACATTTTTGTTCAGATTTTTGTTTTTCTCTGAATATCGTTCTCAGAAAACATTAGATCAAAAAGCCATTACATTTTTCGATCATTTCAAATTGTTTTTTTTTTTATCGTGTACATACCTTAAGAGTCTTTATCTGATCCAATAACGTGTCTTTTGGTTTTTCTAAAGTACCTTCCAGACGACTGTATATTTTCAAAATTTCAGCATCGGTGATAACAGTGGAAGGTAATATTTTGTCCATTGATTCCCTTAATGCCTCGAATTTTTCGGTCAAATTACCGATTGTTTTTATTTCGTTTTGCCCGTCAGAAATCGGCAGAATATCGAGCGATCCGTGTAATTGACCCGAACAAGTCTTCAGAGACTCTTCCAAGGCTTCCATCTCAGATTGGATTCCCTAATAAATTTTAATCAATGAACGATTTATCGGCTAAAATGTTATGGTGTGCAAAAAATTCTTACGTTTTTATCGACGATTTCCCGATTCGATGAACAAGTGTCCAAATTCGAAGATATATTCAACAGACTCGCCTCAATATCATTTTTTAGTGTTTTGTAACCGTCAAAATGCTTTTCAAATTTCATCAGCCGCATCTCGTCGGCCCGCAAATTGTTTTTCAACCTAAAAGTATCGCTTGTGCATTGTTCACACACGAACAACAGCGGGTTAACATCAATTTGATCTTGGAGTTTTCCTATGACATCCTTTAAGTGCACGAGCTTATCAAAATGGGTTGTTACTTCAGTGATTGTACTCTAAAATAAAAATTAAAAAATAACTAGTCAATATACTGGTTTAACAGCACGAATTCAATGTAGGAAATAACACATATTTTAAAATGTATTCACCCGTAAGTTCGACAAAGTTACAACATAATTATTCGAAGTAATTTTTGATGAATCGAAAAAGGGAATTGCTCCTTCATCCATACGCTTTTGTTCGGTCTTCAAAATATTTTCTAAACGTGTCCACTCATTCTGGATGGCAAGAAGTTTTTTCAGTTGTAATTGATTTTCGTTCAGTTCCGCATCTAATTGTTTGGCTCGACTTTTATCTGTTTTTTGAGCTTCTAAAGAGATTTTTAGTTTAATGAGTTTGGCCATAGTGAGTCTATGTTTATCGCAGTCCTCCTAAAATAATAAAACAAGTACAATTATAAAATATTTATTTTAATTAAAATAGTTATTATGGAATTTTTAATCTACTTGAACATGTTTGATGTTGTAATATTTAACGGCACTCTCTTTGAAAACTTTTGCTGGGGCACATGATAATTGTAATTGTTTATTGTTTATATCTAACAAATTTTCTTTTTCAATTTCTTTCATTATAATATCAGTCGTGATTCCCATTTCCTTTTCCAGTTTGATTGCAGATTTTAACAACTTAAACGGATCGACAGAAAATTTATTCTTAGAACAGTACTGCTTCGTCTTATACAAACTTAAAATGTCATATAATTCTTTTATTACAGAACGGTTAAGATCTGTTAGGGTATCCAATTTGAAGCATTTTTCCTGTAAGAAAAAACAAATCAAAAATCAAAAACAAAATAGCATAAAAAAGAGAAACAAACATTGAAAGAAA
>CM029364.1:56704-67319 GCA_017140985.1 Hormaphis cornu | reverse complement strand
ATATGCTATAATAATTTCAAATAATGCTTAAATATATTATAAAGAACTGAGAAATGAACGTATAAAGAACAAAAAAAAAAAATCCGCATACTAATTTTGTTGTGTAATAACTTATTATCTAATAAACAGTTCAATTACATTTTATTGTTAATTGACTAAACACAATAAAAAAAAAAAAGGTTACTTGTTTATCGCGTATCGAGAATTATTGTATTTTTTTAATAATTGTTCATTAATGTTTCTGTAATCTGTAAAATTATCTGTACAGCTGTATTGTTAATGATTTCACTATAAAGACCTCATAATATAATATTACATAAACACTTTGCGAATCCACGTCAACCTCAAGTTCCATTTTTGACCTTTTCAAGTCTATATTATGAATGTTGCTTATAGATTTTAATTGAAATGTAAAATACAAATTTTAGTTTTATCTAAACGAATGTATTATATCATATTAATATAATATATATTATAGCTGTAATTCGTTGAAGGAATATCAAATAGATTTTCTGAAAGCGCTTTATGGGCATTGGATTATTTTTTGAGTTATGACTTCAAATACCAAAAACTATTTCGAAAATATTGAGACGCGTAATCCTCTTTGTCTGTTAACGTTTTCGGATAGGAACCACAACATTTGTGTGTTTGGCATCAAATTAAAATTTATTTCAATTTCTTAAGATTTTTATTTTTACTTATTTAAATATTTATTGTAATCAGTCACTTGAGAGTTTAACTCGCACTTAGAATGGATTATAAAGATTATTAAAGTTTGAATAGAATTCGATCAAAAATCAAATTTTAAAATGCAGAACTTGTTGAGTATATGACTCGCCGAGCTCTCTCAGAAGTCGGAATAATAATTTCGCGCTCACAGATTTAATACAAATACATGCTAATTACAAATTCCAAACTAGTAATCCACCCGAAACGAGGTCTCTACTCTACCTATATTATCTCACCCGAATCAACTCAAATTTTTATGTTATTTTTTGCATTTTTCCCGATTCAGTATACCCGTATCCTTTACAGTTGTATTTAATAGTAAGTACATTTTTAAATCGTACGTTTCGTTTCGGTAAATTTGAATCTATGATAAAGGAAAAGGTGTTGCACCTCAAGTGAATTGAGAATTTAGACAGCAGAATAGGAATCAAATAGTAACACAATTTGGTCGAGTGTGATACTAACGCTGAACAAGGTTCATCTAAAGGTACAAGCTCACTTTGATTCGATAAGGTAAGTGAATTTAAATTGAATTTTCAATACGACCGAGGCTCTATTTTAACAATGGCCCAAGGCGACAAATAATTATTCCTGTAAGTCCGTTCTGCAGCCGATTTGATATCAATTAAAAGCAAATACGGTTTCGAGCAAACAAACGAGTCAGCAGAGATGATATAACGCAGTGTAAACTTCAAGTCTATATCGACTGGATATCAGTACACGAGAAACGTAAAAATAAATGAAAACCAACGGTGCTAACCGTGATCTACAAAAGAAGGATATTACATAATAATCGAGAGCGTTTAGCATATAATTGACGAGAACGTGTTTGTGAGCGAACACTGAGTGTAATAGGTATTACAATGTTATACACACGAAAAATGAAAGAAAATTTTCTCGGCAAACGCAAAGACTTTAGTTTAATGTGTTCTTCGCTTAATTTCGTTGTACATCATACATTCTTTTCTACAGCTGTTGTCGCTCAAATGTTTGACCGACCCGTTTGCCGCACCTAACCAGCATTATCTGCGCGAAACCGGCATTTTTTCTTTAAACGTTTAAAATAATCATTCAAATATACGCATCTAACTATGTATTACGCAGGTACAGTTTATAGAACATTTCATGACCTTTTCGTGCGGTGGGTCGTATACATGGTCTAGTCCTAATGTACTTGTTGTTTTCCACGATCGCGTAAACAACATTACAAATGATTTTCAGGAGTTTTGATTATTATTGTTACACACCTACGATCAACACATTTACGACACATAAGTAAAGAAAAAAAATAATTACAAATCGCTATTGTATTGTTATCTACAATTTTGCCCCTTAACAAAAGTCGGTCAGATCGATTATTACGTACATCAACTGCCCGCGCTCCGGTATACGGGGTGTTTCGGGTTTGACGTCAGAGCGATTGTCTCTCAGAGAGTAATCAAAAACACAAAAAAAAAACAAAAATTTCGTATGATAGGTAGTTGTTTTGTTTTTCTACAACGGTTGCAAATCCAAATTCTTTTATGCACGTCGGCGTTTGAGTTTTTATACAACGGCTTTTAAAATTAAAGTAGAACCCTTTTTTGCGCGTGTTGTACGCCTACGCATGATTCATTAATGAATTTTGGTAGTCGAAAAACAATGTTCTGTAGAAAACCATTCTTCAATCTAGAGAGATTTAAGGTTTCTAAAAAGTATGCGCCTACTAATGTTAACGCATTGTAAAATTGTAAAGACAACTTCAGACTTTTACTGTTTTGTGGGATATACTTTTTAGAAATTTTAAACCCCTGTAATATTATTTTGTAGTGTTTTCGGTATGGAAAATTTTTATTCAAAATCCATTAAAAATCATGCGTACACAAGACGTACAAAACATATTATATAGGGTGCTACATGAGATTCAAAAAGATAAAACGACTTTTATTGGAAAATTACTGTTCTATAATCAATACTTTTTGAGATAATAACTGTTGTAACGTCTAACTTGGAACCATACCTGTATTGTAAGTATTGTAGTATGTATAATACACACACATTAGTCACAACTCTTATAACATTACACACACCGTGCGCCATTCTGTTCGATCGGAGTTCGTTCCGTTTCTCGACTAATGGAACGCACCATAAACCGTATATTATATACGTGTTTTATTATTCTATTTTCACAAAAGGTAAAATTCGTTCTTCGGCCGTTTCACCCGGTTTTGATAATTCCGATAATATGGCCGTATTAAAATAGTTAATTCAGTATCGGTTCACCGACGTTTAGGTATACCGATGCAGCAAGATGATTGCACAAGACATAATCGTTTTTTTTCAGTTTTTGGTACAAGACGTGTAACATTTACGTATACAAACGTCGTTCAGATATTTTTTCATTCATTGTAGTACAACAATTATTATTATAATACGAGGGTTATCCAGAAAGTAGATTACGTTTTCGTCTGTGTCCGCTAGGGGCGGGGCTGGCGCGGCCTTCGTGGGGTCAGAGCGTTGCGCAGCTCAGTCAGCATCTAGCCGTGCTAGTGGAGAGGTTCGTGCTGTGTTCGTTCAGATACTGTGACGGTTTGAAATGTCTGCGTTAATTGAAAATCCCGCGAGCTGCGAGGTGCGCGCAGTAATAAGGTTTCTGACTGCAAAAAACTGTAAACCGATAGAAATCTATCGGCAGATTTGTGAAGTGTATGGGGACAACATTATCACTGAAGGTGGAGTGCGTCAGTGGGTCATAAGATTTAAAAATGGCCGAACGAATGTTCACGACGAAGATCGAAGTGGGAGACCCAGCATAGTGAACGCCGAACTGCTCGAAAAAGTCGATGCTAAGGTCCGGGAAAATCGAAATTTCACAATAACGGAACTTTCATTAAGTTTTCCACAAATTTCGCGAAGTTTGCTGCACGAAATCATCAGCGAAAAGCTTGGTTACCACAAGTTTTGTGCAAGATGGATTCCAAAAATCTTGACAGAGGACCACAAAAAGCAGCGAATGGCTGCAGCGTTGAACTTTTTGGACGCTTACCATAAGGATGGTGACTCTTTACTCGATCGCTTCGTTACTGGTGACGAAACATGGGTGAAACACGTGAACTGTGAAACGAAATTGCAATCAATGCAGTGGGGGCACACAAGTTCTCCCCAAAAACCCAAGAAATGCATGCAAACAATGTCGGCAAGGAAGATGATGGCGACTGTTTTTTGGGACAGAAAAGGTGTGATTTTGGTGGACTTCCTGGAAAGAGGCACTACAATAAACTCTCAAAGGTATTGCCAAACTCTCCAAAAACTCAGAAGAGCAATTCAAAACAAGCGCAGAGGAATGTTGAGCTCTAAGATTTTGTTGATTCACGACAACGCCCGGCCCCACACGGCAAATGTCACTCGTGCAGTTCTTGAATCTTTTAAGTGGGAGTTGTTTCCTCATCCACCGTACAGTCCCGACCTGGCACCGAGCGACTTCCACCTATTCCCAGCAATGAAGAAGTGCCTGGCTAAGCAGCGTTTTGATGACGACGCACAGCTGCAAGAAGAGGTAACGGACTGGTTGAAGGCGCAGGCGGCCGAATTTTTCGACGAAGGAATTTCCAAGCTCGTACATCGATACGAAAAATGCCTTAATTTGTATGGTGACTATGTTGAAAAGTAGTATTTGAGTGTGGCTTTCATCTGTATCTAATAAAAAAAATTTCCTATACTTTGTTTATTTTTTATTCCAAAACGTAATCTACTTTCTGGATAACCCTCGTAGTTACATATTTGAGTAAACGTGTTTGTGAAAACATGACGTGAGCTCGAATAAATCAAAGCGCGTACAATACGATTCGACAGAAACGAATCGAATCAAAACGAAGTATACATTAAATATTCGGTCCCATACATCCGGCGGTCCGCGGGTGAACATTATTTACGTGTATCTAGAATATTGGGTCCTAGACATCGTGTTAATTTTCATAAAACCCACAGTCAAAGTATAAAAAACGAACTAAAAATGTCAAGTTTAATAATACATAATGTACGAGCGTAACATTATTATTTATACCGTGTAAAATAATAATGCGCAATTCGCTTGGTCGGCACGTATATTGTTTGAGTGAAAGCATAAAACTCGTTTATTAAAATAATATATTAAATACGGTTCGATTATGTTAGGTATACACGCGCATACGAGTTGCGTACAGTTTTTGACCGTTCTAGAATTTTAAGAAGATTTTGTAAATAAATTACACCCTGAACCGTTTTTTTTCTTTTCCATAACCGAATGCTGCAGTAATATTTATAATGTGTTTTACGTTGTAATAATTCACAACCATAATTTCTTCGTTTCGACGCGAACCGATAATATTGACAGTAGGCACTGACATATTTTTTATAAATCGCCTACGAACGAATATTTGCGAAAAAATCGTGAAATGATAAATGCGTCTACCTAACCAACCTGTTAATTTATTATATATAAAAAAAAAGCTCACCTGGATGGTATAACGCGCGTTTGGGTCCAGAAAATATCCGAAAAACACTAAAATTTCGAAAATATAAATGCAATATACCACGAATTAATAACATTGTACAAATATCGTCGACGAACGGTAAATTCTTTTTGCAATAATCGCGTTTCAAGTACCTACCTACAACTTAATCCCGCGGTACGTCGTCATGATTAATACAACGATTATTCAAATATTAAACCGGCGCTGACAGCTTCGCACCCGCTGCTGGACACTTGAAAACCTACGATTAATGTTAAAATATTATGTAAAATCGTCAAAATATTATTATTCAACCTTTGGGTCTGTCCAGAGACGCTGTTTGGAAACCTGTATGCAGTTGTGACTTATACGGATGAATATATCAATAGTAATTCATTTAGCCTTTGTAGTTTCCTACTTACGCAAACAATTTTTCTTTCAAACAAATACCCGGAACAACTCTATTCAAGTCGACATTTATACGATTTTTTTGTCACTTCAGTAAACATATTTTTCCAAATAATATGTCTGTGACGATTGAAATTCCAAAGTTAGCGAATGTTATATTTTATAATGTTATATTTTACATTTTAGTTGCTGCAGTAAATAAATACGAGCCAAGGCTAGCTGGAAAACGTTTCCACAGTCCCGTCACAAAAAGAAAAAAAAACGATTTTTCCCGGTACCGTACGAATTATTCTGATTATCAGAAACGTAGAATACTTGTTAGGTGCCTACACATAATCACATAGGTTAAACCAAATGGAAAGAAGTAACCGGGAAAACGTAAACGACTAATTGAAGACCTTTTTAACGACTGGTTTGTAGCAACTGGACAACGAGCCGAATGTTGAGTTCATTTTTGTTTTTTAATTTCTCTTTCTAGGCACACGGAATAGATAAAATCTATTAGCGTTAAAGTGTTTTTTTTTTGTTTTTCATAACGATTGGCCACGATAAATAATAGGCGATTTAAAATTTCACTGTTGTTCCATGCATAATTTTTTTTTTATACATGGGTTAATTAAGTTTTTGACTGTAGAGCAAATTGCATTAGACACTTTTGGAATCTCCGTATGTCACGAATAAATAAATTTGTTATTTAAATTTTTTTAAATATGTCGAACGCGGTAGTTTCTAAGCCTCGTAAAGTGATTTTACTCATACAAGTTAAATATTCTACACTCTCTTATATTTCGAGTAATCATCAAAAGCTAGAAAACCTATTATATTTTTCACAACTGGTCACAACACAAGAGATTTACACGGTTAATTATATTCAAAGTGGGCAGTTAAAAAGTACAAATTTAAAATATATTGTGATATTGCGGAACGGTTCATTACAGTCTTTAGGGCGCAACTATAGAGTGTAATCGAAACCCTATAAAACCGACTGCGAACAAAAAAGAAACTAACTATAGTGTTGATTTGATTCAAGCAATTTTCGGAGTGTAAAAATTCGCTCAATATCGTATGACCTACCGAACCGGTTTGACCAACGATCGAATTCTGTCGTTATATTACCTCGTATAATCTCGTGTTCAAACGTGTAACAGTATGGTTAACACTGTAGTACAGACGAGATTTGACGTTTGCTGCAGATTTTGAGCCGGTCGATGGGTGGTCCGAAAATATTGGATATAGTTTTTTTGACGTTTTAGACTTGGAACGAAAGGTGTAAAGTCGCGGGTAAATATTTTCGACCGGTTTGAAATCAACAATGTGATTTTTAAATGAATATTTTGTCACGTATGTACCTGCACTACGTTATACTTTGATCGATATACGTCGGTTAAACTTAACGCGCGGCTAATTTTTATTGAATTTATCGGTTTGTGGATACAAAACGGATTTTAAGATAGATGCTGGGAAAAGCATTGTGGGTTTTAGGCAATAAAAAATCACTCACAATTTAATTTAATTTAAAATAAACACTATATTACATAAATACGTATGAATGCGAAAAAACAAATATCAATATACGTTACAATGACGAAGGAATCGCGGAATATTTCGCGGAGAATGTCGCGGAGTGTAATTGACGGTATGTCGCGGAGTGCACTCACGGACTGACTAACCGACTGAGCGTCTGACCAACCGGTATATAAGCGTCGATCGTTCTAGAACCTTCTCGAAATTACCCAAACGAGATAATTATAGTATATTCTAGAACGTGTGGTCGCCCTTTATTTACTGACAATATCGTAAACAACGTGAACTACTCGTGGTGCGTTGTTTACGTCGCCACAATGGTATAACATAATTTTAAAAACAGGCGAAACATCTCGTAAACCCTCTGCAGTGTTCTTCAAAGGCAGTTTTCGGTATCAAACGGTTGTCCAGCAAACACCAAAATATAAGTATAAAAGCGTCAAAAGTGCGTAATGACCATTTTTCGAACCACCGTGTATGGAATTAAATCGTGAAATCAGGACAACACGTTTTTTTGCGAGTACGTATATTTATAGCTCTACAACCGATCAACATGACGTCAGAAATTTATATTAAGTACCCTAACCCTATCCGATATTTAGACGTGTGAGAAAATAGCAGTACGAAACTTACATTGTTTTCAATACTATAAGTTATAGTATAGTTATAGCATTGATAGGAATGTAAATTTCGTACAACTGCTTTCACATGCGTCTTATAATATCGGATCAATTATGATTTTAAAAACATAATATATACGGTTATTTTATTATCTTCTCTATAAGTATTATGTTACGATAAATCGCAGTTTTTCGGCCATATCTCGACAGGTCACTGATACGTGACGGCGGAATTGTTAACCTTTCGCGACGGAACGCTTTCAATGAAACAGATAACCGAAAAATAATCTCGGTTTCGGGAAACGCACGTGTGGTCGGTATAATAATATTTTCGATAAATCGTCGAGTTAATTATTTACCAGCGGTGAGGTGTAGTCCGACGATAAAAGTGCGCAGGAGGAAAACCGTAATAATAATACGTACGGTGATTATCGTCACGAAAATCTGTATTATGTATTATTCAAACGTCGTATGAGCGAAATCCGTTTTAAAAAAAAATACCGCGGGTAATATCATAACGATTGAGAAATACGAAGGCTTCGCAGTGAGCTGCAGGTTTCGAACAAAAAAAGAGAAACTCTTACTACTGTCCTCGGCTCTCGTTCAACGCGTCGTGTATGCATATCATACATATATATACATAGCGGTCGACACAATGTTATCAAACATGAGGTTCGACGAGGGTCCTTTAGCAATAATAACAATAATAATAATGATATCAACACACTGGTAATAATAATAAAATCTTTTTAACGAAACCCACGCGTGGACGATAATCGGCCCCAAACCTAACTATGATATCGTTACATTCGTTTATTGGTCTTTCCACAAAAACGTCGTATCTTCATCGTGCGCGCGGGGACACAATACGTATCGCGCGCCCCCGTTTACCTGCGGCGGCCCATTATCAATAGGTCTTTATCGGCGGTCAACACGGAATTTCACTTCGGTTCCGGCGCCCACCACGGCGAGACATCTCGTTCTTTGTGTGTATGTAAAAAAAATAAATAAAAATTCCTCGACCTTTTTTTTTATTGTAAGAATGCGCACGCCAACACGAGTCGTCTCTCACGTTAAAAACAGCTGTGTAGAAAAAACTCTATGGGCCTGTAACGTTACTACGCTATAACCTAAAAGTGTTTAACGGTGTTCCTCGCCGGCGGCGGCTCATTCGACCGCGTGACGAGGTGCCGTTCGGAACGGACTGGAACGCGTCGCGCCCGTGCAGAACGCGAACGGAAATCTCGCCGCCAAAACGTTTCCGCGCATCGTGAGTTCGAATCGCGGACGTACAGTGTCTCGTTTTGTCGGTGCTACGAGCGAAATGCCCTACCACGTGGAACGGTTCATTCACGAGGTGGAGGAGATGCCGTGCGTGTGGGACAAGTCTCGCGACGACTACTACGACCGGGACAAGAGACTGGCGCGGTGGATAAGGATCGCGAAGAACCTGCACTATTGGGATTGGAACGATTTTTCGGCCGAAGAACGAGATGAGACGGGTACGGTTAGGTGGTGGATACCGCCGGTGGTCGCTTGCCGTCCGTCGGGTTCGTCGAGTTTAAACCGCCCGACGGCGACAGGCGCGCCGAATCGGCTTGGTAATTTAACACGGGCAAGTGCTACGGGTTCCCCCAAAGTATCAAACGGTCGAACCGAATAGCCCGAATTACGAACGATCCCGTAAAAAATAACAAAATAGCTCTCTAAAACCCTTCAAAAATTATTAAAACTACTTTGAGCAATCTCGGAACGGAAACGTTCCACCTTACTCTAGATTATCACAAAGTTTACCGGCCACAGGTGCCGTGACTCGGGCTTTTTGTTTTTATTTTAAAGAATAGAGTCGTTCATCTACAAGTACGTACGCATTGCTGTTTTTTTTTCTTTTTGATACATTTTCTCAATAACTGTATGTACACAAAACTTAAAATCAAACAAACGCCTACACCGCAATACGACGTCTTAACAACGATAGTGTAAAAAGTGCCCGTGTTTCTTTTGAGTACACCTCGATCGATAGGTGGTTAAAAATTCCACACGAAACGGACAGGTGATGCAGGAACCATGCGGTTTTCGTGAATTCCGCCCCGAAAAGTCCTTAGTTACCTATCTACTGTACGAACCGGTTAGGTACTCGCGTTAATCGGGTTTTAAATTTTGTATTTTATTAATATTTGAAATAGCGGTACTTACATTGATCAATACGTCAATTTATCGGCACTCATAGAATTATGTTGTCCGTTAACATGAGGGTTTTTTCTAACGAGTCCCGTTGTTGCCGCGCAACATAAATCGGAAGGAATTTTAGACTTGCGCTAAAATAAACAATCGAACTACATAGGTCGGAAGTTATTTACACGTAAACACCACAAAAAACGCTCAAAGTTATGTAGTGTCTTACTCATCGATATCACATGATACATACGTTCTGTTTTTGCGATCAATTCTTTCAATCAATTCATCATGACCGCAAGTTGCAGACTTTTAAATTGAGACAACCGAGTGACTGAAACAAATAGTTTTAAAAAATGTTGAGTGATCATTTCACTTTTTCGGTCTGTTTCAGTCGTCGACTTATTAGAACTGCGTAAGCGCGTTATAACAATGAGCAACTCGCAAAAAAAAAAAAAGCATAACGGAGGCAGCAGGTGTATATTACATAAAAACTTTTCTCCTTACATTTGGCGAGAACATGAAAACTTGTAAATTGGGTCGATTGGGTTCGAATTCTTTTTTTTTTTTTTTTCATTTTCAATACTTTTACTTGCGACAAAAATTGAGTGCAGGGAAAGCGTATCTCTTACAAATAGGCTACAGTAATTCTACTGGTGTGTTAGAAAAACCATCGTCAATCTAATATTT
>CM029364.1:33368-48969 GCA_017140985.1 Hormaphis cornu | reverse complement strand
AACAGCGACGTGTATCGCCGAGACGCACTTCATAAAACACAAAAGCGTACAACACTTATAATAATTAAATTCCAGAGGCACAAGCCTCTCTCCTCAAAGCGGGATCAAAACCGGGAATCTGAGATACACACGGGGGGGTTAATATACGTGTTTTTAGAAAGCGCGGCAGGGCGCAGTAGTAGTGGTAGTAGTAGTAGTAGGAGGAGGAGGAGGAGGAGTAGTAGTAAGAGGTGGAGGAGGAGGAGGAGGAGGAGGGTGGTCGTACATCGGAATTTAATCTAGCGTCCCTCGGGCGACGAGGAGGCGAGCGAGCACACGTAAAAATTTAGGTCTTCCTATTTCGTATGATAATAATCTATACTCGTATTCCGGCACGTCGGGACGCGAGCAAAAAGAACTTCGTCGGGCCCTTCGGGGAGAAGTTTACGGTTTAGATTCTGGAGTCAAACACTGGCAAAACATTTATCGAACCCACCACCAAAAATCACAAAAATAATACACGTTATGTACACACCAGTATTGCCAGGTGTGTGACGTTCCCCGAGGGCGTGTTCGATTTTCCGTTTTTTGACCTCTACCGAAAATTTCAATCCAATGAGCAAAAAAAAAAAAAAAAGTCGTCGAAAATCGCCCACGTTACAAAATTTGGCGGTAAAATGAACGACATTTGAAATTTCACTTTTGAGATGAAAATCTTTTACGAAAAACCCGATGAAATATCCCCCGGAGGAAATTCCCTCTCATCTGGATTATCATCGGACGACGTCGAAACACAAAACGGTAGCTGGCCGCGCTGAAGAAGACAACATTGTACGTCTTGTCTAAGTAGGTACGCAGTAAAAGAAGCGTATTACTACGTTTGGGATTTTGGGTTCATTTAGTACAAACGTTTACAAGTGACACCCAAGTTAAATTTTAGTACCAGAAACACTTGTTTAACGGGCAAGCCACAACTTATAAGCGCGACACCTCCAAAGGCGATCGAACTATTTGCAGTTGAAATGTTTCCTGAACCTTTGCGGAAAAACGAAATCGTCCACAATACAATACAATACAACGGTGCGTCGAATTACTTGAAATGTTCACTCACTATTAGAACGCGCGGGCAGAACTAACGAGAGACAAAATCGATTTTGGGCGTTATTTGGAATTTTAATTTTTTTTACTCATAAGAACTTTGATTTTCAGTTTAGAATTTTGAAACTTTGATACATTATAAACAACATATTTTGACTAGCTGAGCTTGTTCAGAATGGCTACTAGCTTGTAAGCGATGTTTTATCGTACACATTAAGTGGGCAGAAGCTTCTGGGTAAAGATTTTCCTCATTGTAAGTACGCCGAAAAATGGAAATTACGGTTGCGAAATCCAACCGGAAATCAGACGTTTGAAGGCGGACGATTTAATTTTATATTGACAAACTAAAACAAATAAAATTTCGATAATCAGTTTCGTTCCGTACGAAATTAATGATTAACAAATAAAGAAAAAAAAAAACAAGCCAGTCTCGTCATAGAAGCGGCCGCGTTTATAATGTTTCGGCTTTTAGCATAATATTTAAATATAATTTCGTTTCGTTTTGTTCGGTCTTTTTACCGGCACTTTCATAACTTTTTGTATTTTATTTTCACGCAAATTTTTTAAGTAACGTAGAAAAACAAAACGGAAAGTTTTCGTCATCGGGAAATCACCCGAGAACAAAAAACTAAAAGCATAATAATATACAAAGTAAAGTTTTGCGTCGTATTATTGGGTATAAACGTTATATAGTATTTTAACGTTATTAGTTCGTGCGGTTTTGAAAATTGATAAATTATCTACATTCGTATTTGCTAACGTTCATAAAATAAATACGAAAATACGATTTTAATGAATTCGAAAACGACAAACACAATATTATTGGTATTAGTAAGTTAATAGTATTATTGTTTATCGTTTCAAGTGTATATTACAGGTGGTACGCCTCTAGGCATTTGCCAATGAATGTTATATATTCAAAGATTGATCAATATTTTTTTTTTTTCGTTTCATTTCACGTTTAATGGAATTTGTTTTTATTTATTTAGGGAATCATTTGGATATTATTCGGAGTAGAATTAGTTTATTTTTCACGTATCAGAGTTTTATTCTATGAAACAATGTTATTTTCGTTGTTCCGGGGTTGTGCGTGCTAAGCCAAGCGAATAATTTTAATCAGCCGTTGTGTATAATTAATTAAAATAAAAAACGGAGACGTAAATGACGCGTGTTTCACATAATATGCGTATGTCGTGTAGCGGTCGTGCGCCTACTATTATTTTCATAAACTAAATTGTGTGTTTTAACAATTTTAACAATTTTTAGATCAACTGTTTTGCAAGCTAAGTATATACGTGTATGTACATTTTACAAGTTTCATTATTGAAAATACATTCTGGTAGTTATGAGCTCTTTAAGTCATTGCGAAGGGACACACGTGGGGTGAGAAACTCTGCAGTGTGTAGGGCGTGTGCAGTTAATATGGCTTGTCATCGTAAATTTCCCTTTAGGTAAATAAATTATATCTTTCTCGTTTAGGTACCCGTTTTGCATTATTTAACGAAAATGAAAAAAAGTGACCGATAAATCAAACGACGCGGTAAGAGTAAAATTATTAGCAAAGTGACTGCCGTTCGTGTAAGGAAGTGTAAAAAGTGATTTATTTTACTGGTCGTGCTTATTTTTTAAGTGAATTTATCACGCATAATTCTTGTTTTGCGCAAAATTAGTATAAAGCAATCGAAATATTACAAGTTTTCTGTAAAAGAATTGATGTGTATCTTAAATGTTTTTCACAGAACGCTCCTAAATACGTATATTAAACAGTTACGATATTAGATCGAATATTCAATATTGCGACGGACATATTTAAACCTTTTTTTTTTTTATTAAAATTTGATAGATAAAAAAAAATATAAAACACAATAAAATGATAACTTGATTTAATAATAATAAGATTAAATAACTTATTTAATATAAAAACCAAAATTGGGAGTGGTGGTACCGTGTATAATAATGTGTACACACGTGGATGGGGTGATTCTAAAAACGGTTCCGATAGTAATGCACACACTTTTGTACATAGTTCGCTACATTTCGAAAAGCGTATTACGTCTGTACGGATTTCACACACACACACGGCACACGAACGGATGGTGAAAAAAAAGCATACAAACATTGAAGAGACTGAAGTTTTTTCTTTTGAACGCCGGTAAGTAGACGTTTTGTATAATGCGATAAAAGCAAATTGAAATTTTCGCGAAAAAATATCGCGCTTAAATCTGTACACCCTATACTGTACACGTTATAATATTATAATAATATATTGTATCGCTTCCGACAAAGTTCTCGCGCAAACACGGCGAAATTCCGTTTCGTTCTAAACAACAACAACACACGGCTCTCGCGCAGACGTTTCCGGTATAATACGTGTAAGGTTTTTTTTTTGCTGCCGAATACGGGCGCACACGTTAAATCTATAAAGGGCTTAAGTCAATATTAGTTAATACGGTGCTGTTACTACCCGTATGATAAAACGGCATAAATCCTTTCGGACGATTTATCGGTATCACCTGCTCGACCGTGTCCTGAATAAATGTACAAAAATGGTGTTCGATTCACCGGTCGGATTTGAAGAAAAAAAAAAAAATTTCTATTTTCATCAGTTTAACATTCGGAATTTTCAAAAGACCTTAACGAATTTCAGTCGCGGCTTGAAAATACAGAAAGGAGGCGTCGTATTATACATATATAACATTACGAACATCATCATCGTTCAAACAACAGTCTTTAGAGTTATACGTTAAACTGCCATTGGACATGCTTCGATCGGTGTCAAAATCTAGACGAAAATGGATGAAAATCAAAGTTCGTACGGAAATCACGCTTTAGCCCGCAAATGTACCAAAACTGTACTACGGGTGCAGCTGAATCTTTTTGATTTTACCGGTTCCATTACAGATTACAAAAAAAAAAATCAAACGAAATCAGCGTTCGGGTTTCTAGGTACCGTGAAGAATTTGGCCGGTACTTATTTTTCGCACACGTTCAATGTGATTATTATGCCTACGAGTTATACGGAGGTTCGGAGTCACCGAGTGCGCGAAAGGTTTTGGAACCGGTAATTTTCATTTTGTTTCCGGGTGAAAACAGTGGAAAAAAAAAAAGTTCGTCCCCAAACGCATCGAAGGTCATCATATAATGAATTGTTAACCGGGCATGACTTAAACGGCCCGAATAAACGCCACGTAATTAAACGCTCGCAGGTTCAAAGCGATTACTCGGAATAATAAATTTTAAACGCACGGCCTTGCTGGATATTATTACCATACGTGCACGCGCAGAGTCTCGAGTCGGCGAACATAAAATGAATTGATTATTACACCGTACATGCGTGTACAAGTACGTCGCTAAATTACTTATTCGCTGTACGGCCGATATTATGGTGTTTTTTAAAAAAAAAATTTTTTTTGCGTTTTTTCTCAAGACAAGGCGGTCATGATTTGAACACGATCGAAAAATCCAGTAGTACCGCTTATTTACCCAGTTATACAGTACAGGCTTTCTCCGCGCGGATATAGAACGAGTAAAAAAAAAAAATCCAATTTATACGGCCAAATTTCAGAAATCGAAACCACCTGACACACGGTACACATGCAATTTTATCCTAAAGTCAAGCGATAAACTCTAAAAAAAAAGTGTTAGAATATCTAAAAAAAAATCGTGCGATCGTACAGCGTGTTATCAGTGTTAGTCGATTTGGTTTACAGAAAATAGTGTATTACATTAAAATAAATCGCACATAGCAGAGGGATACCTTTAAATTGTAATATTTGTGTTATCTAATGGTAATATTGAAACTCGAACTGCTGTACCGATACACTGTAGTCTGTAGCATCACCGAAATCTTAAATTTATTTTTACAGCAGCTAGACTAGCTTAAAACGTGATTTTTTTTCACATTTTCACGGTTAAGAAAAAAACACCAACGTAAAATGTTATAGTAATAACGGCGGAGATAACCGTTTTGATTAAACGACTTGCCCGGGCCGGACGTGCGCGGATGAAAAATCTTCTTACTTCGTATTATTAAAAAAAAAAACGTTGTTGACGGGTCTACAATCGCGTCGCAGTTTCCGCGAAATGTTAAAAATTAACGCGTTATACAACGTCCGTATAGTTAAGTATAGTTTTGAGAGTTACGCGCAGTGGTCAAAGTGGCCAGAAATGAGTGATGGGATGCCCCTATTCGGATATTGACTCGGGTTTCTAGGGAAATTGAAAATTGCTCGCAAAAATAACAATTCCGAGCGTAACACCGTTTTTTTTTTCGCACGCGTTCGTTATCGTCATGGCCGAAAATCTGAATCGATCAAGTTGAAAAAAAGAACACGTTCGCCTAACGTCCGTCCCTTAATTTTCGCTTAGTTGTTTTCATTCTTAAATCTATACATCCCCGAAAGTACCATCTGACGTTAAAAGATCGGAGCGTTACCGGAGAAGTCGCCGTGATTAAAAAAACTAAAAAAACACGCATCACTCCGAGAGTACCAACACTCGTTTCGCAAATTGTTTTATTTATTATTAATTGTTTTGATCTATTAAACTAACCTATCTAAATTTTTTAACTGCGTATAGTGTAGGAGAACACGTCGTTGTGAATCATATCTGTTAACGACCAGACTTTAAAATTCGGCGGGAAAAAAAAAAATGCTAAACAAACGTGTAAAATGGTAGTGAATATTTGTAAGTGTTACAAGTTGTTTAAAAAATTTCATTCCTATGTGGCGACGTAAACAACGCGCCACCTGTCTTCCGGGTTGTTTGCATGTTTGTTGGTAATTAATGGAAAACCCCGTGTTCTAGAATATACTTTAATTACCTCGTTAGGGTAATTTCTAAGAAAAAGTTCTAGAACAATCGACGCTTATATATACCGGCTGGTCAGACGCTTGGTCGGTCAGTCAGTCCGTGAGTACACTCCGCGACACACCGTTGATTACAACACTCCGCGACATTCTCCGCCGCGATTCCTCCGTCATTGTAACGTATATTTTTTGTTTTTTCGCATTCATACGCGTTTATGTAATATAGTGTTTATTTAAATTAAATTAAATTGATTTTTTATTGCCACAGTACTATCGAAATTTTCAATACATACGAATAAAAACGATTCGATAACGTCCGCAAACAAAGTTAACCGATTTTTGAAATTTCTTAAATCCACGTATATAGACGTATAATTTTAATATGTTTAGATCGAGTTTTGAGACCGAACGTTTTATGAAACAACTACCGCGAGAAATTGAATAACTGTGGAATTCAGCTGTATTTTGCGTAAAAATGGTCAACATCGTATTCTGGGTTAGTTTATGACAGTCATGTTCCAACGATTTTCAACGAAACTTTCAACTTTCAGGTGATTTTGGTGATTTCGATCGTTTTCGCTTGGTAATTTCAAAAACAAATAAAAATTTCAAATACAGTTTTTGGCGGTGTAAATACAACGTAGAAATAGAGTGTAACTAGGGTACAACAGTGTGCGAACGAGTATAACATCTTCAAATCTTATTATTTTACCTTAGAACAGTGGCCCTATCAACCGGTCAAAATTCAAAAGTGTTTTTAATTTCTACTTGTTTGGTTCATTGGACAGCCGCCACTGATTATTTTAGCAATTAATTTTCGGAATGATTGAATGACGAATAATAATTTAGTGTTCTAAATAAGCGTAACGTCGCAGTTAAAATAATTCGGATTTCCGAGTATTTAATGTTTGTTTATAATTAATTTTTCCGTTTCAACTATATTTTCTTTTAATCATAACTTTATTAATATACGATGTCGGAAAAAAAAAATACTAGTGTAAACTCTGATTTGAATTCAAGGATAAAATGGCGAAATCGTCGAATCCGCGTCAGAACGACCTATTGAACTAACTTTATAAAAAATTACTCCTGGTCTTTTTCAAACTTTTAAATTAATTGAATTTTTTCGCTAGATACGTATAATACACAATTTTTTTTGTACGTAATTGTATAATAGGAGTAATTTTTTATTTTAAAAATGTTTATATTAAATTTAAAAAAATAGCCTGGATCACCGTCGCTTGCGCGGGTAGTTTGACGTCCATTTAAATACGAGTATTCTGAGAGTAACGAATAAATCGTTGCCTTTTAAAATACGATTCTGACCGAGCTCAGTTGTCCACAATACTGTGTAAAAATTTCAGCTAGTTCATTATTTCGGAAGTTACGGCCGAAAAACTAAACCGATCATGTCGAAAAACACACGTTTGCCGTAATTTTTAACGTTTTTGGTTAAATTTGACGTGCTTATTTTACTGTTACTTAAAAAAAAAAAACAAACAACATTGTAAAAGCAATACGTTTTTCGCTGACGCTCAGAATATGATATATACATGGAGGTCATCGCGTTCAAACGCAATAGGTACGTTCAAAACATTTTCAAAACGTTTTTTCTTATTACCGAGGTCAACAATAATTTTAAAATAATACGTTAGACTGAGTTATGATAATGGTAAAAATGTGTTCGTACAAAAAGTCACGACGTGAATAGTAGTAGTAACGTTCTATTTGGTTAAACTTTTATTCGCGCGTAAAAGTTTAGATATTAAAAACGATCGGCGCATAAAAAACAATAATGACGAGTCATTTTACTGCAGCGCAGTCATTATAAATGTAAATACCGTCGTCTCGGCGCGTTATTTGTATTAAAAATTATTGCGTGTGATATATTATCGCTGAATGTCACGCGTAATAGATTTTCCAATTATCATTTCCAGAACAAATTTAACTTGATTACCTCCTCCGTGTGTTTTTTTCCTCAAAAAACTTTTTTGTTTGCCGTCACGAGTTTTTTTTTAACGGTATCGTACTACTGTTATTATTATTTCGGTATCGAGGTTTCTCGGATTCAAGCCGCAAAAACGATTGTTCGCCGCAACACAATGGCGGCTGCTGGATCCCTCACGTACGCCGCGAGTCGGTCGAAAACGGTGTTAGATTATCGCGTTCAGAAAACGAAAAACGAGACGCCAGTAAGACGATGCGGATAAAATAATTACCGTAAAACGTGTTAAGGTTCATTTTCAATTTTACAAAATATGTGCCGCGTTAATAAAACGTTGCCGTAACCGTATCACGTTGGCCACCGGACCAAAGTTTGAACGGCGATTATAGGTAACGGCGTTCATAAAAATGTGAAGTTTTTTTTTTTTTCCGTAATCACAGATAAAATAACGCGATTCAGCTTAATGGCACCTAGATTTTCGATTTGGATTGAGAATAGTATTCGGACAGAACTAAATAAACACTCAAAACCGAACGGTTCAGTAGCGCCTGAGAGTTATCGCCGTGCGGTCGTCGTGTTCGTTAAGCTCGGTGATTTTTTGTTTTAATGATCTATTACATTTTCGATCGCGTCGGGACACACGCACCTTGTTTTGTCGAATTGATGAACGGTTCATTAAAATCGAATAGAATAGAAAGTTTGGCGTGTAAGTACACGAAGGGTTACGAATATGTTTGTTTAACTTGTCAGCGCCAAGTCGTATGTTATCGTGTTACTTATTGCCGGCCAAAAATTAAAACCGTTTTATCTATTTATAGTAACTCAAGGCTTCACCTCGTACACACGTTGCTCGTTAAATGGAAACGGTTTTTTTAATAGTGTTTTAGGTCCGTGCGTACGAAAAAATGTAATGATATTCCGACGTATACGACGCGTTAAACATTGATATGAATTACGCCCGCGTTCGTATTATAACATTGTTGTTGTGTAAACAGTTGTAAACGTGTATTGTTCGATATTAAAACGTACTAACAGTTTTCGGTATAGGGGTCGCCCTACACCTCGAAGCCGCGTTTACAACGGTTAAAATATTTTTCATATAAATTTGGAGCAGCAAAACGTGTTCGTGTCAACTTTATCACATTCGCGTATTTATTCGCGTATTTATTCGAGTTACGATTGTTACGCTGCTGCAACGGGTGTTCTGCTAAAAAGGTTCGGATATGGGTTGCACGTGCTTGTGCGACGATATGTTATACTCGCAAAGCCGACCCTTTTTTCAGTTGCACAGTTTAGAGAATACAAAAATTCTATTAATACATAGAGTGCAGGTTTGTTGACGGAAAAATGTAAGTGGTACACACACACACACACACGACGGTGACTGTGCCGTCATCGAAAAATTTCCGTTCAACCGCGGGCACAAAATATTTTTTAGCAATCGAGTGCGATTTTCGAGTTTTATACTTATAGTTTCTAATGCTCGTCGAATCAGACGGAGCGAGTGTTTAAAAAAGAAATATCAACAAACGTAAAACGATTATTATTTGTATCGTTTTTTCGCGTAAAAAAAAATGTACCGCGGCAGTTAAACACGACACTGCGGATCGACACGGTTGTGAAAAATCAAAACAAAAAACGTTTGTACGTTTTTTCAGAAAGTTTTGTAAAACACGCAACGCGTACGTCGTCATCGAGTGGATAAAAAAAAAAAACGGGAATATCGAATATTAATAGAAAAATGGAAGTATAACCTCCTTATAATTCTGCGTCTCGACAGTACAACAAACTGACGGTAAAACGATTCGATACGATCCAGGGTACGTTCTTTTACCGGTGTCGAAACACGACGAGCTGAACGTGCCGGAAAATTGGCATTGAGGAACGTCGATTATTTCACCGCTGAAATCGAAAAACCGTTTCTGCGACCGCAACGCCGTCCGTTTTCTCGACAAGATAGTATTGTTGTAACCAAAACGGCGAAAAAAAACGGACGGTAACGAATTCATTCGCTTAAAACCGTCGGTTTATAACAATAACAGTAATGACTCTACGAGTTTTTTGTCGAGAAGCCGCAAACTTCGTGTGGTACACACATTACTGAGTATCGTGCTGTTTCCTAAATATTATACTCGTATCGAAAGTGATTTACAATTATTATTGTACGTGAAACGGTGTGTACGACGATCTCGTATATACCACGAGCGTAATAAATATTTCGACGAGTATTAAAACATGGTCATAAATCTGCGCGGTGGCGCGCGAATTCGGTACCGTCAGCTCGCGGGAAAATGTTTGTCGTTTCCGAGGCGTACACGCGAATTCCTCGGCAAAAGCGCGCACGGCGAGCAAAACGACATAAGATATGAAACGCCTTTTTTTTCTAAAATTTCTTTTTTCCACGATTTTCGGTTTCACGCGTCAATATAGGGAGGCACAGGGAGAGATTTGGATTCCGGTGACGGTTCTGAGAACGCGCGAATTCGCACCATTTTCGGAGGAGAAAAAAAATCTTTGCTTTGCAAGGTTTGCGCGTTCGGGTCCAATCGTACGGAACACTATCTATTTCACTCGATTACGGTTTTCGTTAACAGGGGTTTAGGAAACGATTTTGGCGAAACGGTCGAAAAAAAAAAAACGGTGCAACAAAACGGGTTCGAACGGCCAGTGATTTGTTGTTTTCGTACGATCTCGAAAAATTAGGCTACGAAAACGGACGTTCAAACACTATACCGATGACGGTGCAGACATCTGATCGAAAACGATTTAACCGACCCCGCAACGTTATTTTAGTTGTTATAAATTTCTAAAAAAATCTAAAAAAAGGGCGGTTCTTATGAAGCGTACACAACAACCGGAATGTGTAATATTTACGTTATTTGAACTGATCGCTAAGCCTATGTCTGCTAGGAAGAATTAATTATGTTATGTTAGTGTGCAGTACTACTGAATAATTTTAAGTACTCGCACAAACATTGACGTTAATGATTAACGACGTTATAAAGCCGTTCCAAGAGTAAACCTGACCTCAATATTTTGTAAGCGTACTTGAACTGGTTAAACTTTCACTTGATAACTGAATAAGTTAATAAGTTGTACGATAACAACAAAAAAAGGATTTGTCGTCAAAAAAAATAAATTTTTTTTCATAAAGTACTTGCGTGTACAACGTAAAATTACAAACAGTAGTTTATATGACGAATCGGCTGATTTTTTCCTCCAAGTTGTTTTTCTTCACACATAAAATCGCGTTTCTTAAACGTACAATAACTCATTCGACGCGAACGTCCGAACGACAACAGCAAGTGCACCGGAAGAAACCTGGCCTCCGTTCCGTAACTGTGTACAACTTAACGCGATTGCGAACGAAACGATTCTCAACGTTAAAATGTTTTTGCACTCGAAAATAATGTTTGTCGGTCGGGCTTTTTATTTTTCCGAGAGCAAACTCGGTTTTACGACGACGAACGATTTCACCGAGAAAAGATTCGAACGAATGTTATATAAAAAAAATCACAAAATAGAAAAACCACTGAACCGTCGTCGCGCCGAGCTTTAGAGTCAATAATTGCGCCGTGTCTACGCGCCGGTCATAAATTATTAGATCACTTGAATAATGCAAATGTGCGGATACGAGCGACCTGCACTGTTTAAACTGTTCAATGACATAATATTGTTAAAAGTTGTTTTACCGCCTACCGGCAGCGACGATATTATTATGGAAACGAGGAATTTGTACGTGACAAAATCGGAAGCACCGCCACAAACTATTTCGTAAGAGCAGTAAATTTTTAAAAGCGTCTCCGTTCGTCGATCTGCCATTTTAAAAGAGTTTTTTTATAAAAAATCGGCATGGAACTTGATTTTTATCGTTTTTACCGCTTTACGCAGCGCCGAGTTGAGTTTGTCCGTATTTTCAACAGACAGACCCGACGTTTCATACTTGTATATAGGTTCACATCACGTTACGTGCGATTGTTTTTTAGAAAACGATCCGTTGACGCCAGTTCACGATGATTGAAAAAAGAGTTACGAAACGCTCATAACAGTTACCGGATGTAACGCGAGAGTGCATGAGTATTGAACGTTTTTTCATTTTTAAAGATCGAACTATAACTGTTAGATTCTGCATGAAAAGACGGACCGAGATTTGAACACCATTCGAAGCGGTCTTTTCGTTGTCTTTTGAGAGTTATACGGGCCAAAGGCTAGAAGAAATAAAAATCATTACTCGTCGGCCTGTGAATGTTCGGCGAAAATTGACGTAAAAAAGTTGGAAACAGTTATGGTAAAACATTCGACTCCATCTTTCTACACGGCTTCCACGCGAGCATTATTCGCTGCACCGTTTATACACGTCTCAAAGCGCGTTTAAACCAACTCATATATAATTTATGAAGCGATGTTCGTTTGGCGGGCGTGCGACGAGAAGCGTGTTTTGTTTGCTCGGGACGCTTTATCAGTTTCACAATGCTAATTGAACGTGCATACACAACGTTATTATTGTTACACAGTTATCGAACAAACGTGTTTCGGTCGCGCGAATTTCATACATTCGACGAGTTTAACGAGTTCCGTAAACAACCGTCTGCCGCAAGTTCAATAGCAGGAGGAAAAAATCCTGGATAACTCTGTAGAGGCGTGGGTTTGACGGCGTAGGTAGCGGCGACTGCGGGTTTAGAAGTTCGAGTTGAAACGCGTTTTGTCTTACAATCGTCGAGAATACGATTAGCGGACTACTGGTAAAAACATAAAATCGACAAATAAATACGGTCCGAAAAACCTATCCGCGTGTATAAAGGAACACATATTATCGTAAATAACGTGTGGAAATTTCAAACCGTTATCAACAGTATCAACCGCCATGGCGGTGCGCGTTACTTCACTCTGTTATAACCAAACCGTTTTTCGATATTTTTTTATTTTTAACACGCTTTCAGAACCGGACGGATTCGTTTGAAACGTTTTTCGTTAGACGGAAAGTTTCGTTTTACACGACGCGCGTTTTTCTTCAATTTCAACAGTCGAACAACGAATCTCAGTGGCACACGTATATGCGCATGTCGTCAACCCTTTTTGTAAACGTTTCATGACTTTTTGTCGAGAATTAAATTTTTTACCACAGAGAAGATTTAAAAGTTCTAGCACGAACACTTTCAAAGTCACGAGACCGTAGGACCGGTATTTTACCCGTATGAATATCGCGTAAAAAAGTCTCTGCTATGCGTCGGGTATGTTTGTTTTTTTTTCCGAAGCTGTGGCCAAAAAACTAAAAACCGGACATGTCGAAAAACACCTTTGCGCGGGCCGTCACAATATAATACGGCCGAAAACACTTTCGATCCGTGTGCGGCTTTTCGTGTCTCTTTTATATAGAATGTCGTTACCGCGGCCGTGCAGGCGACGACGGAATATTGTGATTTATGGAGATAAACAACTCGACGGTTTTGGCGCGGTGCCCCAGGTGTTTCGAGTATGAACGATATTAAGTGGGCGAAACAACATCGCGAAAATATTGTGTTTAGCAAAACGAGTTTAAAAACAGAAAAACCGAGTTCGATCGCTTTATAACATTACTCACCCGTACATTGCGTATTTCAGTACCTCTAGAGCGATAGATGTACGTGGATTAAGTCTGTAAAATTTTAGAGTTAAACTGTGGAAAAATGAATGGAAAAACGTTAAAAACGGCAAACGTGTTTTTCACACAACCGATTTCATGACTCGCACAATAGTTAACGACCAGGTGAAACGTTCACACGCTATTAAAATTAACGAGGTACGACTCAAATTACGAAAAAATGTCGAAAATTTTCGAACCTATAGAACTTTGAAACTTTCGAAAATTTAAATTTTTTTTCGAAATTTTTCGCGCGACAGAAAATTTAACTTTCCACGAAAAGTTTTGAACATTTCACGCGCAACGTTTCCGACATGAAAATACACAATATGCTACTGAAAAATTTCGAAAATAGACACAATTTTTATACTTAGTTGTTTAAAGATTTTTTGAACACACCTTGGATTTATTAACGGGAAAAAATTCGCAGCTCACGCAAATTCGTTGTTTAAAATTTGAAAAAATTTTACACGTCGGGTACATCACAATCTGAATAACATAGTTTCAAAAAAAAAAATCTACTATCACAATCTGAATAACATAGTTTCAAAAAAAAAAAATCTACTCGGTAGACTCTGAAAAGTAGCGAAAAACGTAACAAACGATGGTTCGAAATGTTCATTTAAATTAATGAACCAAACCTGACTACTAATTTCTTTATTCGTCTATTTTCTCTACTATCGAGTTACCGCGAGCTCACTCGCGGAATATCGTTATTTTCGATTTAACTTCTAAACCAAATACAAACTCTCCAAAACAGCGACCCGCAGCGTCAAACTACCCACGACGCCATCGCCAGAGCGCGATCCCGTCTCCTTTTTTTTTTTAAGCTCTTCGTGCGCGTTCGGTTTGAAATCGTCCATACCGAAATGGTGTTGAAAGATAGGTGGTTTTTTTTTTTACAGGATGTATATATATAATTGTAGGTAGGTACGTCGATTCTCCCGGGATCTAGCTGCAACGTCAATGAGCAAGAAGCGCGATGTGAAACGCATTAGAAGACATATATTTCATCGTGTTCGAGTAGAGCGAGGAGAATCGACCGGGGTCGTCTCGCAGGATTTACGAAACGCGTCGCACGTTTTCACGAGCTATGGTATGCAGGAAAGAAAAAAAAACAAAGATGTAATAAATAATACAAACGAAGCGGAAAATGAGAAAACTAACCGACATCATTTCGATAATTTCTAATACCCGTTCAAGCCGTGTTTGACGATTATTGCACGGTTCCAACGGACTGGAGCTACGTCGGGTGTAATTATTAGTTCTCGTAAAGGCCGGACTACACACGACGGGGTTTGATATGAATGTTTGTCGCATTCAAACAGTTTCCGGACACCGTCAGTTTTTTACCGCAGTAACGACGTGTGATGGCATTTCGCGCACACTGTCAACACAGGATGCCACCGCGGTTTTTAAGTTTACAACAACCTGCCTACGATGTTGACCTAACGTAACCGCCAGAGAAAACGACGAGAACTATACGTTTTCTCTCGAAATCACAATAGCGTTCGAAAAGTCGGGAAAAACAAAATTCGATTGTGTTTTAACGTGTCCCACTTGAATGTGTAAGTGTACAGGAAACGGACACGATATCAGAGTCGTATCATCTCGCGACCGACGACGCGGCCTAGTCGTGATCATTTTGGTCGTCGGCCTTTTTTTTTTTAGTTCACATTTATTTAACACGGATTCGATCGATTGGTTTTTATCATGCGCGCACACGTCATTGTAGTTCCGCAAAGTTTGTTCGTTCAATCAATCGTTTATTGATTCGTGTCCGGCAATGATTCTGCGTGTACGCGACGAGAAATCAAAACGGGAAAAGTTATTATTGGTACACGACGACGAGTTTTCGCCGTATCGCTCCGTTACGTACGTTACACACCTAATCGAGACGACGGCGATAAATCGAGTTACACAACACACAGTAGTCGTGATCGTAATACGATATTAATTATTAATTAACGCGAGTCGAAAGTTACTACACTTACACGGCCGGCACTTGTAGTCGACTTGAACGAACTTCGGGTGCCCCGGACACGGATCGTATTTGCCCGTGGACGGCTGAACTCGGCAATGTTGTTTTTTCTGACACGCCTCAACCACGGTCTGCAGCAGCGAGTACTGTAATGACAAGCAAAAACAAAA
>CM029364.1:16288-33268 GCA_017140985.1 Hormaphis cornu | reverse complement strand
CGACTAGAACCATTGATTTCTGCGAAATTTTCAATTTTACCGCCTGTCAACATTCCACGATATCAAAAATATCCTCTTGGAACTGGACAACCGTACTATTTGTGTAAGTCGCTAACTTATCTTTCAATAATTTTATGTACGTTTATGTTTTTGTGTTTCTTCATACGCAGTAGAAGCAGTGCAAACTAACCCTCAATTGTTCACTGAACACAGTCATGCCAGGCGCCCATCTGAAGTAAGTATTTTGAGTACAGTTTCTGGAATAGCTGATACTCTCCCAGTTCAAGCTATAAATAAGCGTAAGTTATTTTTTTAAAATGTTTTTTATTTTAAAAAGTACACACTACACCCAATAATATTTTTGTTTTAGTAACAAAAAAGTGGTGGGGTCATAAGAGATTAGATTACGCTCTGTACTGCCCAGATGGATTATCGAATTTCCCTACAAACGCTTTACCTCATATATTCCATGCTAGTTATTGGGAATCGTCTGATGTTATTGCATTTATTTTAAGACAGGTATACTTGAAACGTATTTTTTTATAACATTATTGTTGTTGTGTACTTATTATAAAATGAATTTTGAACATAAAAGTAAATTATAAATTGTATTCCAGTTTGCTGCGTTTGATTACAATAGTTCAACTGGAAATGATGAAAAAGAATTAGCTAGCTTCAGTCCAAGTCAACCTCGCGAAAAGTGGCAGCGCAAAACTACCTTTATTAAAATTAAAGTAAACGACCAATATTTTACATCATTATAGGTGTATAATTAAAGTGATAACGATTTAATTTTAATTGCTTATAGAATTCTACTGCCAGTCATCGAGCTAACGATGTGATCATTCGTGAAGGTTTACCTCAAACAGTTAGTGCTCGTTTTATCTATGGACCATTTGATATGTTTTCATTGGCTGGTATGTATATTTTACTAACTTTTTTAATTTCATTAATTCGTTTTGATAGTTAATAGAAAAATAATGTACAATATTTAAATCTTAAAAGGAGAAAAAGTTGACGTCCATATCATTAGAGAATCTGGTAATGGTGAATGGACGCACGAGGCTACTGAGGATTCCGACAAGAATGGACGAGTTACATACACAATACCTGAAAATAAATCACTTGGTTTTGGAATATATCCCATTAAAATGGTCGTTAGGTATAATGCAAACATCATTAACATTAGTAATGAAAACTGTTTTATTGAATTTTATAATTTTTGTTTTCCAGAGGAGACCACACAAGTGTTGATTTTTTGTTAGCCATTGTTCCACCTCAAACTGAAATAGTTGTATTTAGTATAGACGGATCATTTTCTGCTAGTGTTTCTGTTACCGGTCGAGACCCAAAAGTTCGACCAGGCGCTGTTGACATAGTGAGGTAGGATTGTATAAATATATTGTTATAAATACGTGTGCACTGTACGTAGAAATACCTAGGTGTCAATAGTTGACACACATTTTATAAAACGATATGTAATAGGCTCATCTTGGTCACCAGTATTGCATATTCAATTGTCTAAATATGACTTATACAGTGTGATCATCAATTAAGACCACAATCTTGTCTATTTTTAAACGATCATTGGTTAAAACGGGGTTTTATGGAAAACATCAGATAAACACTCTTTAAAATTTACCTCTTAGTGTAGACATACTATTAAACTCTGTTGTATTATTTTTAAACGCAAATCTTGAATTGATGTTAGATTTAGAAAAACCAAATCTTGGTCTATAATTTTAAAACTAAAATTTAAAATTATAGTCAACTGCTATTTAAAAATTTAACAATAATTCCTAATTTTAATATTGATTGATATTTTGTAAACCACTGTAGTTGTAATTTGTTGTTTAGAAAAAGGATGCTGATAGATATAATTTATTTTATTCATGAATGTATGAAGTATAAAGTTAATTTTTCTGACTTAGTACCACTGTGCTAAATTCAAGACTAAAAATTGTGCGTTTAATTTTAATTTTATTTTCAAATAATCGATTACTTTTGATATAGCTAGTTAAGTATACCGGTAAGTCATGCAGGGCTATAATTGAAAAAAAATTCTCAGTGGGTTGACATGACCGCGAGTTGTGACGTGGGCCGGTCAGAAAAGTGTCAAGAAATTAGCTAAAAGTTTGTTCCTGGAACCTAAACCGAATACGTGGAACACTAGATGTGTCGCGCGAACCACAGGGCCATCTCAAACTGATAGCGTATTTCTGATACATACTTTCCTTTTTAGGTGGATGATGACCGCATGTTTGAAAAACAAACTTTTTACCACCCCCTGTGTCCTCCTTCTATAACCCATTACAGACAAATATCCAAGACTGTCACTTTAACACGAGGTAGGATAGTCCCTCAAAAATTTGGTGTTATTAATTTTGTGTTAACAAAACTACTAATTGGTAATTTTACAACGTAATAGGCTTGTACAAGAAAAAAGAATAATATTTTGAAGTATTATCTAATAGGTACACAATGTGTATGTGAACAATGTGATTGATCTCTGTATCATGTGTAATAATTAATCTTCAATGTCGTAGGCACTGGCAGGACTTGGGATATTTGATAGTTTATATTACTGGAAGACCTGATATGCAACAGCAACGAGTATTGTCATGGCTGAGTCAGCATAACTTTCCACACGGACTTGTTTCGTTTGCTGATGGTCTTTCTACAGACTTTCTCGCCCACAAAATAACATATCTCAAGAGCCTTGTGCAGGTAAATTATTGAACTTGTGTCACCTAATCTTAATTATCAATAGTATGTACTTAGTTATAAATTATCGTCTTTCAGGATCATAAAATGATAATACACGCGGCCTATGGTAGCAGCAAAGACATTTCGGTCTACAGTGCTTTGGATTTAAAACCGAAACAGATCTTTATTATCGGAAAAGTCGGTCGTAAATATCACGCTATGGCAACTGTACTGAGTGACGGTTACGCTGCCCATTTATCTGCTCTTCAGTGTCATGGAGGGTCTAGACCGGCTCAAGGAAACGCTCGTATGCTTTTAGCTTCTCGAGGACGATTCGGACACAATACTTCCATGAGACGTAGACGGTACGTGATTTGTTTTATTGAACTTGGGTACTACTTCATCATATCAATAGTTATGTTAAAAATGACTTAGCATTGCTTATAATAAAATGACGGAAATTAGAATTTAAAAAAATGTTTTTATCACGTTTGTTTTAAAACTTCATCTGTATTTAGTATGATAATGATAAGTGGACAATTGGTTTTCAACCTTTTTGTTTTCCATGAAATTAAGTTAAACTTAAAATCCGTGCGTACAAAATGAAAACTGTTTTTCTTATGCTAAAAAAATTTAATTAATTTTTTTCAAGACAATAATTAAAAAAAAAAAAAGTATTAATCAGAGGCTAATATCAAACTTTTCGTTACCTAAACTTGTCTTGACCAGGTGTCCCGAGAAGAGATACGGTGATACACATGGTTCCAATAATTGATCCATACTTGACCGCTTATTATGGTGCAAGTAGATGCCAGGTAACTAATGAATATGTGCTGCTTTGTGTGGATCAAAAACAAATACCCTTTTTTTTCTTTCTTTTTTTTTGTACTTAATGGACTGTCTAAAAAAAAATCACGCACAATCTACTAGTGCACCAATTTTTTTTTTCCTTCTACCTATGCTTTTGTTCCACCCGAAATGAATGCAGAACATTACCTCAGGAACACGGTACAATATAACTTTTATTTTAGCTATCTTGTTTCTCTTTTGAATGGACCTTTTAGTATTTCGTGCTTGATTATCCCTGCAATTCTTCTGTATCCAACATTAACAACACAGTAATTACCATCTATTCTATGTATGTAGCAGGGTACTTTTTATTTGGCCTATTTGTAAATTTTCATTGTTACACTAACTAAACAGACTACAAAATCATAAACTCACAAAGAAAATCACTTTTTTTTTATGGTGTTGTACATTATTATTAATTATAATTCGTATACATTTCCTAGGTGATAGTTAATATGCTCGTAAACGGTAAATCTACAGTGTTTCAGATATTTCCTTTGCAAATCAATTGGTGAGATTTGTATTTCCATAGAGAATTTTGATCCACTCGGTAATAACTGCTATATAAAAAAGAAAACTCGTACGTGGATTAATGTAGTTATTAAAATGTTTTGAAGTCAATTTAAGGGCGTAAAAAAAAATAACTTTCCGGGTGGCCAAATAAGAAGTACCTTTATATACACACTTTTGTGTACTAACATTTATTTGGGAGCTCAAAAATAATATTTATTTTTTTTTATGGAATCACTGATTGAAACACAAAGATTTATTGTCATATCATATGTTTGTTGTTTGTGTACACCATACCCGCGTTAAAACAATCGTTCAAATTGGCACTTCAAAACGTGTTGTGTGTAACAGTCGGTTTGTGTTTTCCAACAGGTCTGCAAAGAGGACGACTTCGTTTCCGATTTGTTCGCTGACCCGGTCCTCTAGCCGCAACAGGTACGATAATCTTTGATGTTGTTCTTGGTCGTGTTTCCAACGCCATTCCTCGGACGGTTCCTGATGACAGTGGCGCGGATGACGTACCAGAAAACTTGTTACTACGTCGTAATACGTAATCGTTGTTGTTGTTCTTTTTGTGTCGTCGTCATCGTCATTGTTGTTGTTCTTTAAACGATAATTATGTTAAATATAAATTAATAGTAATTTTGTTATAGACTTTCTGTATTATGTATGTATGATGATCGTTATTTATTTGATTTTATTCTCTACCGTATTTTGTTACCAAATTTGCACATTCCTATTTTTTCGGTGATTTATTTATTTTGAGTTATTTTAATTTTCTAAACCCCCCACGGTGTTTTCTATAAATGTTTGTTATTTTGATTTTTTGTCGTTAATTAATTGTACAGGTTTAATTTTGTTGTTTAACGCGTCAAGATGTTGCAGCATCTTACCAATCATCAAAAAGGCTGTGCCGGGCATATTGAGACTATGTTCAGTACAAAATCTGGGCGACATAATGTGTATAAATTTGTATCGTTACTGACTTAATTTGTAATTTAAGTATTTACGCGTGCGTGTGATTTGTATCATATTTTTTTTTTGTCACCTAGTGAAATATTTAACCCAAAAAAAAAAATAGTTTCGTAAACAAATCAATCATTTTTATACCGCGCACCCTAATCATCCTGGAGTCATCGTGTGTTATTTTCTAGTCAATGCGTTGATCAAACAAACATTTTTTCTCTCTTTATTTTCTAGCAAAATTGTGCGTTTGATCGTTTTATTCGGTGACAAACGATATTTATATATATTTTGAAAACACACTGTTGTGTAAAACTGAAGAATATGTGATATTTTTTTAATTTTTATTTTTCATAAAACGACTGCCGAGACAAACTGCTGGATGTCACGAGACTTCCTTTATACATAATACATATATATTTTTGAAGGTAAAATCAAACGCTCTGTACCACGATTTGTGTCTAAACAAATTGTGTAAATCTCGAGTTGCAACACTACGTAGGACATATTATTGTAATCGGAGTAAAAAAAAAAGTACAATTTACGTGTGTTAATTGTAACATTCGAATATAGTCTAATCGTATTATTATTAGTTATCATTGTTATTATTATGTAAACGAGAAAACAAAATCCGTTTGCGCGTAGATTCTTGTCGGCATAATATCATTATTATGTTAATCACTATTATTACGGATGATAATTTGTTGTTATGTTGTGTATGAATGTAAGGGGGGAAAGAATCATAATGTTAATATATATATAATATAAAACTATTTGAATAAAATTTATGATTTGTGTGCAATGAACATTATAATATATAAATTTTTGTTATACTCGATTTGTTTGTTGTATTATGTTATTCCGACGATTAACAAAAATATTACGCAAACGTTACTGCATAATAATATCTCTTTGAAAACAAGGTTTTGAATCGTTTTTAAATTTCGTGGGCAGTTTTGTGTATCGTAGATACATCTCGGATGATGAAGACCACCGCAGAGACGTATAGAAAAAGCGTTTGGAAACAATTTTTTCTTACGGTGTATAACCCCGACGGCAATAAAAAACGTGTTACAGGCACCACCGAAATTTAATTTACGACGTTGGGCCGCAAGTTTGTCAAAAAAAAAAAAAAAAAACTGCAATCAGTTTAAATTGTACGTTCGGGTTGAAATTTCATAAAGTTAACAACAAAACGACTGGATCGTGAGTTGATTTTTTGATTTTTTAACTAGGTCGAAGAAAAAAAGTTCATTTTCGTTTTGCACAAGACGACCGTGTTTTTTCGTGCACAGTCGGGAAAGTGTAATTGACGTGTTCGAGATGAGTCAATTTCGTTTCGCCGCTTGACGAAAAAACGTAACTTTGCAACAGTCGAACGATCATAACCGAATAAAAACCAACACATTTTTACCCGTGTCGTGTTGACCATTGAGAGACAGCTGCACAGATCAGGAAGGTCTGAGGTGTTTTTTCACAGAACGAAACAAAATGTATGGGCGTTCTTCAATAACGCGTGCAAGAAAATCTTTTGGCGCAGTTTTTCAAAGTGCACGCCTACCCGACACGCGCGACGTCAAGCAGGTTTTTTGTTTTTAGCTCGTCAAAAGTCGATTTTTTTCATTTCAGACGGGGCAGTTGACGGTTATCGTTACAAATTATTTCCACGGTTAATCCACAATGTTTTTAATCGAACGCAACCAATCAAAGGGATACTACTGTCGACGGACCTCAAGCGGTTTGTTTTTTTTTGCGCAGTGTTTTCTATTTTTTTACGCTTTTGATTTCGCCAACTCGATCGAGTCACGACGATATACCGTGGTGGTGTTTTGACTCTTTTTTCGAAATCGACTCCTGTCTTTCGCGGCCCGACGAAAACCGTTATCGGTTTTACCTGCCCGACGACGTGGTGGTTCTCGCGTTTATCGTCGGCTTTTTCCCCGTGTACCTGCGCGCCCGATTTCCAAAAAAAAAAATAAAAAAATAACGACCGCGCGTAGCCCCATCGCTGACGTCGTTTGGGAAAAATGTCCGTTCGGCCGTCGTCTTGTTGACAAAAAATGGCCACGGTGGCACGCTTATTTCGTCTGGGTCCCTGGTACCGGGGCCGCGCGGACGACCCGTTGTCCGCGGTCAGTGTCAGTGTCAGTGTTTACTTCTCGTCATTTGAAAACCGATTTTTGAACGGCGCTCAGTGATTTCCCGACGCGACACTGCGCGACCGGGAAACTTAGCGGAAACGTTTTCGTCGTGGCGAATCTTCTACAGCAATGTCTTGGGGGCGCGTTTTAACTGAACGTATTTCAATTTCGTATTTCAAGAAATCGTCTTGGCGCGCAAACGGGTTGTGTTCACGAGAAGTCGACAACAACCGAGATACGTTTGGAAACGTCGTCGACTTGTGTGTATCGCCGCCCAATGTGAACAATATCGGCTGGCATGATGATTCGCAGGGATGCGTTGTCGAAGGTAGGTCTCACAACTCCCATCCGCGTTTAATAGACTGAAAACTATCTAAAAGGCTAGAAACATTTCTGCACGAATTTGTTTTTTTTTCGAAACTCGCTGAATCTAATGAGCACAAAATAAATCGATTTGCGATACTACAGTGTTGGTTGTTATAATTCGGATAAAAAAAATTTACGACGTTAAATTCGGGAGCAGCCTCCCCAACCGTTGATAAGAGTTGATAAACAAAATAATAAATCTGGGTTAGAAAACTCGAATTCAGAATTGCCAGCCTATATCCATTTATCCCGTGCCGATAAACTGCACTTGTCGGTTACGAGTTTGACAGAGACCCGCGCGCGATCTAAACGGCGCGCGTCGTCCAACTGTATGTTTTATTAATTTAATAGTTTTATTGTGTTTTGTCCAGCGGTTTTTTAGTTTTATATTACTCTAAAGAGAGGTCGTCGCATCGATAGTTTTTTTTAATCCGCAAAAATTGTGTATCAAAAACCAACGCGCACGACGAAAAAAGTCTGGACTCGTAATTATGTAGGAATATTTCATTGAACAGTTATCATGTACGGATTTTTTTATATAAAATTGTTATAGAAAGCGTATACTGGACGTCGAGGCAGACCTTATAATAGAAGAGATGGAAACACAAAAAGATACGAGGGTCGTCGTTAATGCGGAGGAAGAATGGGACGACGTATAAAACTGTTTGTATATTTTATATTCTTGTAAGTACATAAAACCACAATATTATTATCATTACATTTTACACACGATTCGCGTCGTCGTTACAATAAACACGATATACAAATATCAACTTTTTACAATGCACACGGCGGAAAGTATACATTACATACGAGTATATTTTTTAAATCTAGTCTTTAAAATAAACACCATCGTTATACACTTCCGAAATACGGGAGAACGCCGAACGAAATTTGTTTAAAAAACTGCGGCGATTAGTGAAACGATTTTGCGTGGGTCGACAAACCGTTCTGTCCGGTGTCTCTACAGGCCCGTGCCCACTTCTCCGACCCAAATATAAAAAAAAAAAATGGAAGAAAGAAAGAAAAGGAGTAAATTTGAGGTTGTCGGGTGAGGAGTTGTTTGGGTCACTTTTTTGGGTAGGCCAACGTTTCGGAAGGTGGTTCAAACTTTTCGTTTAATATCCGAAAACGGTGGCAAATCATTAGTTGTTACATTCCGAAAAACCTGAGCAAGCTCAGCTTTTACGTCCCGGTAGAATCTTACAAAATACAAACAAAACATACGACTTTTTTTTTTAGATAATCGCCAAACGATTATTTCTCATCGACCTCGAGTTTACTTCCTTTTTTTTTGTACGAATACTACCGCGTGTCGTATATTATAGTGTAATGTTTTTTTTTCGTCGTTGTTTTTCGGCACATACCTAACCGAACTAGAAAAACAATCGAAACGATAAAACCAAAATATAAACTTTTTTTGTAGTGTTTTACGTTGAGATCGGCGCTATGCTATGTAAAGTATACTATGCACGCTTGACACGGTGTCATCTGTATTTAGGCCGTAAAAAAAAAAAAATCCAACAAAGTGAACTGTGCAATGTATAAAAAAACTTTACCGAATTCGTTTTTAGCGCGTTTTTTCCGTTTACAAGGCGTACATCGCACAGGTACCTAAGTAAAAAAAACCGAAAACAAACCCCCTGGCGCGGCAAAGTATCTTAATTTTACGGTTTTGCGATAAAAATCGTACAGGATCCGTCCGAAACTCTCGGGGAAAAAAACATCATCCGGTGCACAATATACGACGTGTACAGTTGTGTCGGCCCGACGAGGTGCAGAACTCGTCGAGAAAGTTTATCGGTGAAAGTTCGGCGGGGTGGTTTCCGCGACGACGGCGCAGAGAGGGACAAAAAATAAAAGCGTCTCGTTATGATTGGATCTTCTCGCGATAGAGCATCTTAAAATTTTCTCCACACAACACATAGGGGCGCGCAATATTATGATTTGAAAGAACCGAAGGGTTGAATTTATAACAGTCGTGTTTGCTTTTCGGTTTAGGTCCGTAACGTACCTACACCGATAGCGCAAAACGAAATAATCAAGTAGACTTTCGACGAATATACTAAAAAGTACTGTTTGAGTGGTCCGCGATATTGAACACGTTATAGTGTGTATTTTTGGTGAAATTTTCGGAAAATTCTTACCGAGTCGGTCAGACAAAATCCTCTGAAAAAAACGTTCCCACACACGCTCCGCCAGTTACTATTTTTATGTTTTTTCAACACCTGTACAAAACGATCTTTTTTTTTGATTCAAATTTATACGCTCCGTACACTGCTTACGACTTTTTCGAACGCACGGTTTCACCCGGGGGGGATCCGTCGACAGACGCTTCGATTTATTAGAAGAGTTACGTTATAGTTTCGCCGAAAATCGATTTTCGAGGTTCTATGTTTTAAAAAAAAAAAAGTTATAAAACCACACGGCAAGCGGAACAAAATAAATACGCAATATGTGTTCGAAGAAACGCCGTCGTCGGTCGGTCGGAGAGAGGCGCTGATCTTCTAGGGCTCGATTATGGCGACGGCCTTGGGCTGTTCGAGCCCGGCCCCGCGTCAGCTGGCCGCCACCGCCGTCGGCTCGTCCGGCGGGTTGTTGGTGAGCGCGTTCCACAGCGGCGAACGGGCCGGCCTCGGGGGCGGCCTGTCCGTCTGCACGGCCACCGATATCCGGGCGATGGCCAACACGTGTTGCTAGCTGTCCGGACAGACGAGCGCCTCGACCGCGCCGCCGCCGGCCTCGGCAGCGGCGGCCGCGGCAGTTCCTCCTCCGCCGCCGCCGGTTCCGCCGCAGGCCACGCCGCCGGCGACGGCCGCGCAGCTGCTGCTCTCCAGGTCGCTGCGCTCTTCCATGACGGGGTCCAGGTCGCACGAGGCGTACGACCGGCTCTCGCTGCGCAGCGGATGGCCGCGGCCGGCGAGCGGCGACGGCATGGGGCCGCCGCAGCTGGCGTTCGCGCCGGCCGCCAGGTAAACGCCTGTCCAAAAGAACGTTGAGAACAGTAATATTTAATCAGCTAACCGGGCTTAGTCCCGAAATGTTGGGACAAAGATAGAATAATAAAAGAGGACTTGAACACGTTGGTAGTAAGAAATGCGGAAGAAGCGGCGCGCAAGACAGAGAAGGCAAGTTGTGTCGCGGCAACGCGGGCCTAAAAGGCCTGTAAAAAGCCAAACAAATTTTCTACCCGAAAGAAGTGTACCGATTTCTATACATACGCGGCACTTGTTTTTTGTCAATTTAAAAAAAGCTCCCTTCAAAACTATCCCGCCCTCCCGGACAGACCGAAATGCACCCCCACCCCCCGTTAAGAACAACCCCGCTAACGAGAATCATAATAATTATTATTCGGATGACAATGATAATTATTGGGTGGCGGACAAAACGCGGTTTTGATAACGCCTCTAGTACTTCTAATCAGCGATAGTGGCAATCAACGGATATAATACTATACGTATTATTATAATCAGAGAGCACGCACGTGTACGCCCTTCGTCTGATCGCGTCTATTGAAACGCGTACCCCTCGAGGACGGGAGGCGTGATTTTGCAGCGGTCGGATTTAGAGGGACAGGCGGGAATCATCATTATTATTATTATTACGGTCGTTATATTTAATATACACGAGTATAACACGAGAGAAACGTTTTTTAAATAGAAAACAAAAAAAGATTAGTTGAATTTCTCGAATACATAACTAAAAAAAAAGCCGGGATCACTACTCTAGATAGCGACTACGCTTTGGGCGGCTCACTAGTTTAGGAGTTGTGATTTAAGGGCATTATGAAAGCAGCGATTGCCTTCGAAAATACGATTCGAGCTCCGTTGTCTATAGTGTTTACGTAAAAACAAATTTAACAATAAGAACTCGTATCAGACCTGTGTATTTTCTAATTTAGTATTTTTTGAAAGTTTCAGCTCGGTCCCACCTTTATTTTGGATGTTACGATCAAAAGAATCGATGTGCAAAAACGACGATTATTTGTTTTCCCCATAAGAATTACACGGCCGCCCGGGATGACGCGACAAAATGACCACGTGAAATCGGCTATAAACCAAAGTCGTGTCATCCAATTTTCTAAATTTTTCAACCACACGATAAGTAAAACAATCTTGTTTAGATTGTACCAGAGTTTCGAGACTTACACACGAAAACTAGAGGTTTTACGGAATAATGATTGCGTAAAATTCAAAAAAGTTCCGTTGCTCTCTTACAAATGATAAAAATCGATTGAAATTTCAACAGTAAGCTCGTTAATCCTTTTTGATAATATATACGTATAAATTTCAAGTCGAAAGAGGCTAAAAACTAGAAGTAAAGAGACGTATGTCTCTTTGCTGCAGTTCTAGTATAACATCATCATCGTTTGTGACGTGTACCTACACAAAACGACCTATTATTCGCATTACGAAACACCAATTTCGTAATGCGTCGCGGCCGAGGAACGTGTGTTGTAACGAAGCAAATCAAATCATCCTTGTAATCCGGTAATCGTATTACGGATTCGTCCGAGCGCACCGTGTAATTAATATGTTATTTTTCCGCGAGAAAGAGGACGTTCGGCTGCGTGCGTTTAAAACGACGTACAGTCGTAATTTCATTACCGTTTCGGCGGCGTTTTTTTTTTTTTTTAAACATTTTTCAACGATAAAACGAGCAAATTTCACATTTTTCGAAAATCGCGAACGCGTCTCGCGCGAGAATCGGATAAGAATTCGACGTGGACCGTGTTCCGAGAAAAACATTTTTTAATAAACGAATTTATTTTTGATTTCGACGACGCATTAGATTTTACGATACGTCGACTTAGTAGTTTTCACAACATCGTATCGACTTTAGAAAACACGAGATGTTCTACGTAGTGCTTCCGATTCCAGAGTAATTTACATTTTTGAATTCCGCGCTGATCTTCTGTGCCTATATTTTCGCGTATCACACGGGTGTTTTGTCTCGAAAATCGCGTCGATCGAATTCATCGAACGAATCGTAATATTATACGTGACTTTGACGGCCGGCGAGATATTATACGAGATTTTGAACGTCGCGACGGAGAAAATCCCAGTACGCGTTTTATAAAAACCGTACGCCACGTCGCTGTATCGTACTTTCAAAATCGGTTGAAATTTCGAAAATCAGTAACATTTTTGTGCGTCGAGTTTACCCAGTACGACGGTTCGAGACGAATTTGTTTGTACCTGCACTCGCGTTCGATTTAATAATTTGCGGTTCGACGACAGTAATTTATGCGACCGTACTGTATAACGAGAGCGCGCAATAATACTGTCGAGTGTGTGTGTGGAATGACGCTTTTAAATATATTATAATATTCTCCGCCGTAAACAATTGTTTGCGCATATCATTATTACCGCGGCATAATGAACAGTAATAACAATTATTGATCGTTTCGGAATGGTTTCGAGCGAATTACGGACGCGGTGGCCGGATCGTCGCGTTTCGTCGTAAGTACGCGTTTTACACTTTTAAACGATTTTTATCGCGCGACGACACTGTACGTCGTTTTAACCGCGTTATAAAACTCTACTCGAAACTTTTTTTTTGTCCCTCTTGAGTTTTTTTTTGGCGATCCTGCAATACACACAATCGTATTTCACGAGGACCCCCTCGTCCCACTCACCGATCTTATGCATAGGACTGAACCTCGCCAGGGATATCACTCCTTGGTCGCTGGCGCACGCTCTGGCGAATCTGAAACAAAAACCGCACATTTTTTTTATCGCACTAACTAGTTAGCAGAGCAAGCAAACGAGAGAAATCGCATAGATTTTTCATACGCGTTACGGAAACGTCGTTGTAAACGTATAAAATAGTAAAAGCGATAAATTTTATCTCAGTGCCGCCTACGTGTCATAAGTGAATAGGGTCGTTTCCGGACGTAGAATATTGCACGTTTCGAAAATACCGAAAAATGAATCATAACGATGGCACAGGTCGTTTTTTTTATTGTTTGCGCCAACAAGACAACGCCTACAATCGCGTATTTCACGTTTTTAAAACCGTACTCGGAAACATTGACGTAGGTGTTACACATTGGAAAACACGATCGGGAAGACGTGTGTCTGTGTTTGGACTGAATCGGCAATAACTAAATAGTAAACGTGTGAGAAAACGTAGCAAAACGTTGATTGACGCCACACAAAATGGACGTGATTTGTTGTGGGTTCGCGACGTGAACGGGATAAATAAACATCGCGGTCGACAGGTGGTGGTCAGTGGCTTCTGCTGCTGTACCGAAAAGTTTTAAAATGTTTAATAATCATCGACGACGAACGAATGATTCCGGCTGTGCGAACAACAAAATAATACCGGGGGACGTTCGACGCGAATGGCGTTTCAGAGAAACGGAGGAAAAAACTTCTTTATAGGATTCGTTTACACCGCGGTTTTTTCGAAACAGTGTAAAGTTTCGGCAATAACTGCAGCGTGCGAATAATAATAAAAATAAAATATTTGTATAATTTCTAAATAAAACCGCGTGATAAAAATGGCAGCAAATAAGTTTCTCCACCGTGTATAATATACATGTATATTGTTGACACGGGAAACGTTGCCGAGGGTTATAATTTTTATAATGTTACGGATTTCTGTTTCCTATGCGGATAAAATTATTAGCAAAGTTCGCCGACATTTTCACGTGGTTGATATCATCGCACACGCGCCGAGAACCATCGATCGGATATCAAACTACATCGTACGGTATTTATCTGTTGAATAAAATATGTGCGGTGAACGCTCGTTTTTCCCTCGTGGAACGTCTAACAATACGCTTGACTTATTATTTCAATATTACGCGCGCGCGTAAGCGTTTGTAATATTTAGAGGGTGAATTTCCAGGTGTAGGTTGTAGGTAGGTATACGACGTGCGATTAAGATGTTGATAATCAACAGCGGTTATTAAAAAAATAAAATGAAAAATCAAGTTCTGTATAGCTGGTCGTTATTAATTAACTATGGCTGTCCCGACCCGGTCTTGCCCGCGTATAATATAGTTTGCCAAACGTGTATATGTACCTATACAATTTATAACTAGTAGTGGCTTTTGTTACCCTGCAACGTTGTTACGCTCGTGTGTTACGATTTCCCCCGTTCCGGTGTTTGATTTATACTACAATACGCTGTATTGTATTACTCGTGTCGGGGATGTATTGTCGTGTGAAATTTCAAAAAAAAAAATCCGACCGAAAACCCCTCTGGGTGGCCAATTCGAAAATTCGCAAGTTACGCCGGCACCGTCCCACATTGAAATATCGCGTTTTACGATTTAATCTTTATAAAAAAATCGCAATATGCTTCGATTCGGGGCGGTAACTTGCGAATTTTCGAATTGGCCCCCCTGATCTAGGAGGGTTCGTGCGAACGTCGGGGTTGATCACGCGAATTCGCGCCAATTCCATGCTAATTAATAATGAAAAAAAAAAAATTGTTCCCATCTTGATTTCAATCGGGCGGTGCCAGAGCAACGTACGTATTTTTTTTTTCCATAATTAATTAATTTTCGTTTTGAAAAACGATTACCCGTGTACTGCAGACGATTAATTTTTTTTGGAATTTTGATTGTTTTTAATAAATATTCACGGAAATTCAATTTTCAACAACGAGGTCACCCCAATAGAATAAAAAAAAAAATATTTTTAAAAATTGGCCAACAACGGCATAATATCTCTAGCAAGGTACACGGATCGCGTGTTTAAAATTTACAGACCTTCAAAACTTCAGTGTGTACTGTATAACGGGAAAGAACTTAAAATGCGAAAGTTAGATTTTCAAACTGTATAAAATTTAAAATTTTGAAATTATTTTTAGGGTCATCGCGTAAACCTAACTATACCCAATCAAACCATATTGAAGCAAAAAAAAAAAAAAAAATGATATTCCTCTTTAAACTTTCAGTGTACAGACTCGGCAGCACTATTTAACACAAGTTTAACGCGTAACGTGTTTGTGCGAGGTTTAAACAAAATCAAATTTGACATTTTTCGCGGAGTTTCGTTCAATATAGACGTTTTTAGATCGTATTGTTTTGTTTTTTTCCATCAACTATACAACCGGAAAAGTGCGAACGAGACGTACGCGATTTAAACGATTTCAACTGTTTTTTTTTTGTCTTCCTATCGGAACATAACATTTTAAACTCGAGTCGTACTCGCTCGCGACTGCGCATTTCGGAAGAAGGACGTGCGAACAGCGTACAATATATCTACCAAACTCGTTCTGTAAACGTTTTAGCCACTCGAGAAACGATCACAATATTATTCTAGAGCACTTATGACATTTCCGTCAGCCGTTCCCTCCGTGCATCGTAATAATTTTGTTTACGGCTCAGTAAGAACAGTTCAACATATTTAAGGGTCTCTCGTGAAGTTTCCGACGCAACCGCAGGTAGATTTCTCCAATATTTTCGTTCTGAAAACGGTGATTGTATTAGAAAAAACTGCGCGTATCAAGCTTTCGGGAGTGCGTTAAATCCATGATCACGTATTTAGAAATGTTTGATGGGCGGGACACAAAAAAAAAAAACGTTTTAATTTCGTTCGTAAGTCATACGAGTTTCCTAACAATACCTGTGAGAAAATGTCGGCGGAGCGTTTTTTTTCCAATATCTCGTACTTTCGCGGTTGCGGATTTTCGCGGTAAGTTTAGAACGACCGGCAACGCTGTATATAATGAGTCGAGGCCTAAAATAGTACCTAAACGTTTTTGTAAGAAGCGAATTATTCAAACGAATGAGTTTCAATGTACTTATGGCCGTTATAATATTATTATTAATTTCTTTATGAAAAGAAATAGTAATACAAATACATATTTTCGTCACAATTCAGAACGAAAATCGAACGATCCTATTAATTTATGGAGACCGTATTCGCGTCGTTTCAAACTAAATACAATTCTATTGCGAGCTCGTGGACCGCGTTTGAAACACGGTCGTCGTCATCCGAAAACATTATAAATACCACCGACGAAACGCGCTTTATGAAAAACGAATTCTATTATATTATCGATATAATAACAACAACAATTTACGAAGAGCCGTCGTCTCTTTATTTACCCGAAAACGCTAAAACTGCGTTTCTTCGTAAACAATAATATTATAAAATATCGCGGTTGAACGTTTTCTGTCACAGCGAGCGAGTGTGTGTGTGTGTATACACTATAATACATAATATATAGGTTACCGTCAAAACGTGCTGACGATGACTAACGATGTCAAAGAACAATAATATATAATTAAACGACGAAAAGTTGGAAACGCGAGATTAATATTCCACTCGCGCAGCAAACATTTTTGTTTTACCAGTGTCTACGCGCGAGTTTTTGGCCGTTACGAATTCGCCATTGTTCGCGCCACGAATACAATAAGAAATCAGACTTGAGGTGTTTTTTTTTTTTATTTTTAGTTTCTGAGAGTAGTGGCGAAGTAAGTATG
>CM029364.1:0-16188 GCA_017140985.1 Hormaphis cornu | reverse complement strand
CATACTTACTTCGCCACTACTCTCAGAAACTAAAAATAAAAAAAAAACACCTCAAGTCTGATTTCTTATTGTATTCGTGGCGCGAACAATGGCGAATTCGTAACCGCCAAAAACTCGCGCGTAGACACTGGTAAAACAAAAATGTTTGCTGCGCGAGTGGAATATTAATCTCGCGTTTCCAACTTTTCGTCGTTTAATTATATATTATTGTTCTTTGACATCGTTAGTCATCGTCAGCACGTTTTGACGGTAACCTATATATTATGTATTATAGTGTATACCTACACACACACACTCGCTCGCTGTGACAGAAAACGTTCAACCGCGATATTTTATAATATTATTGTTTACGAAGAAACGCAGTTTTAGCGTTTTCGGGTAAATAAAGAGACGACGGCTCTTCGTAAATTGTTGTTGTTATTATATCGACAATATAATAGAATTCGTTTTACATAAAGCGCGTTTCGTCGGTGGTATTTATAATGTTTTCGGATGACGACGACCGTGTTTCAAACGTGGTCCACGAGCTCGCGATAGAATTGTATTTAGTTTGAAGCGACGCGAATACGGTCTCCATTAATTAATAGGATCGTTCGATTTTCGTTCTGAATCGTGACGAAAATATGTATTTGTATTACTATTTATTTTCATAAAGAAATTAATAATAATATTATAACGGCCATAAGTATACGAAAACTCATTCGTTTGAATAATTCGCTTCTTACAAAAACGTTTAGGTACTATTTTAGGCCACGACTCATTATATACAGCGTTGCCGGTCGTTCTAAACTTACCGGAAAAATCCACAACCGCGAAAGTACGAGATATTGCAAAAAAAAACGCTCCACCGAACGACTCGACATTTTCTCACAGGTATTGTTAGGAAACTCGTATGACTTACGAACGAAATTAAAACGTTTTTTTTTTTTGTGTCCCGCCCATCAAACATTTCTAAATACGTGATCATGGATTTGACGTACTCCCGAAAGCTTGACACGCGCAGTTTTTTCTAATACAATCACCGTTTTCGGAACGAAAATATTGGAGAAATCTACCTGCGGTTGCGTCGGAAACTTCACGAGAGACCCTTAAATATGTTGAACTGTTCTTACCGAGCTGTAAACAAAATTATTACGATGCACGGAGGGAACGGAGGACGGAAATGTCATAAGTGCTCTAGAATAATATTGTGATCGTTTCTCGAGTGGCTAAAACGTTTACAGAACGAGTTTGGTAGATATATTGTACGCTGTTCGCACGTCCTTCTTCCGAAATGCGCAGTCGCGAGCGAGTACGACTCGAGTTTAAAATGTTATATGTTCCGATAGGAAGACAAAAAAAAACAGTTGAAATCGTTTAAATCGCGTACGTCTCGTTCGCACTTTTCCGGTTGTATAGTTGATGGGAAAAAAAAAAAACAAAACAATACGATTTAAAAACGTCTATATCGAACGAAACTCCGCAACAAATTTGAAATTTGATTTTGTTTGAACCTCGCACAAACACGTTACGCATTAAACTTGTGTTAAATAGTGCTGCCGAGTCTGTACAACTGAAAGTTTAAAGAGGAATATCATTTTATTTTTTTTTTTGCTTCAATATGGTTTGATTGGGTATAGTTAGGTTTACGCGATGACCCTAAAAAATAATTTCAAAATTTTAAATTTTATACAGTTTGAAAATCTAACTTTCGCATTTTAAGTTCTTTCCCATTGTACAGTACACACTGAAGTTTTGAAGGTCTGTAAATTTAAAACACGCGATCCGTGTACCTTGCTAGAGATGTTATGCCGTTGTTGGCCAATTTTTAAAAATCTTTTTTTTTTTATTTATTGGGGTGACCTCGTTGTTGAAAATTGAATTTCCGTGAATATTTATTAAAAACAATCAAAATTCCAAAAAACAAATTAAACGTCTGCAGTACACGGGTAATCGTTTTTCAAAACGAAAGTTAATTGATTATTGAAAAAAAATAATACGTACTGGCACCGCCCGATTGAAATCAAGATGGGAACAATTTTTTTTTTTTCATCATTAATTAGCATGGAATTGGCGTGATCAACCCCGACGTTCGCACGAACCCCCCTAGATCAGGGGGGCCAATTCGAAAATTCGCAAGTTACCGAATCGAAGCGTATTGCGATTTTTTTACAAATCGTAAAACGCGATATTTCAATGTGGAACGGTAACTTGCGAATTTTCGAATTGGCCACCCTGAGGGGTTTTCGGTCGGATTTTTTTTTGAAATTTCACACGACAATACATACCCGACACGAGTAATACAATACAGCGTATTGTAGTATAAATCAAACACCGGAACGGGGGAAATCGTAACACACGAGCGTAACAACGTTGCAGGGTAACAAAAGCCACTACTAGTTATAAATTGTATAGGTAAGTGTACATATATACATTTGGCAAACTATATTATAGACCGGGTCGGGACAGCCATAGTTAATTAATAATACTGGTACCAGCTATACAGAACTTGATTTTTCATTTTATTTCAAACATTCCTCTTAATAACCGCTGTTGATTATCAACATCTTAATCGCACGTCGTACCTACAACCTACACCTGGAAATTCACCCTCTAAATATTACAAACGCTTACGCGCGCGCGTAATATTGAAATAATAAGTCAAGCATAATTGTTCGCTTTAGACGTTCCACGAGGGAAAAACGAGCGTTCACCGCACATATTTTATTCAACAGATAAATACCGTACGATGTAGTTTGATATCCGATCGATGGTTCTCGGCGCGTGTGCGATGATATCAACCACGTGAAAATGTCGGCGAACTTTGCTAATAATTTTATCCGCATAGGAAACAGAAATCCGTAATATTATAAAAATTATAACCCTCAGCAACATTTCCCGTGTCAACAATATACATGTATTATACACGGTGGAGAAACTTATTCGCTGCCATTTTTATCACGCGGTTTTATTTAGAAATTATACAAATATTTTATTTTATTATTGTTCGCACGCTGCAGTTATTGCCGAAACTTTACACTGTTTCGAAAAAACCGCGGTGTAAACGAATCCTATAAAGAAGTTTTTTTTCACCCCCGTTTCTCTGAAACGCCATTCATGTCGAACGTCCCCCGGTATTATTATTTTGTTGTTCGCACAGCCGGAATCGTTCGTTCGTTCGTCGATGATTATTAAACATTTTAAAACTTTTCGGTACAGCAGAAGAAGCGACTGACCACCACATGTCGACCGCGATGATTATTTATCCCGTTCGCGTCGCGAACCCACAACAAATCACGAACATTTTGTGTGGCGTCAATAAACGTTTTGCTACGTTTTCTCACACGTTTACTGTTTAGTTATTGCCGATTCAGTCCAAACACAGACACACGTCTTCCCGATCGTGTTTTCCAATGTGTAACACCTATACGCGAATCCGCGACACGTCAATGTTTCCGAGTACGGTTTTAAAAACGTGAAGATTGTAGGCGTCGTTTTGTTGGCGCAAACAATAAAAAAAACGACCTGTGCCATCGTTATGATTCGTTTTTCGGTATTTTCGAAACGTGCAATATTCTACGGCCGGAAACGACCTATTCACTTATGACGGGTAGGCGGCACTAAGATTAAATTTATCGCTTTTACTATTTTATACGTTTACAACGACGTTTCCGTGACGCGTATGAAAAATCTATGCGATTTCTCTCGTTTGCTTGCTCTGCTAACTAGTTAGTGCGATAAAAAAAATGTGCGGTTTTTGTTTCAGATTCGCCAGAGCGTGCGCCAGCGACCAAGGAGTGATATCCCTGGCGAGGTTCAGTCCTATGCATAAGATCGGTGAGTGGGACGAGGGTCCTCGTGAAATACGATCGTGTGTGTATTGCAGGATCGCCAAAAAAAAACTCAAGAGGGACACTAAAAAAAAGTTTCGAGTGGAGTTTTATAACGCGGTTAAAACGACGTACAGTGTCGTCGCGCGATAAAAATCGTTTAAAAGTGTAAAACGCGTACTTACGACGTACTCGACGAAACCGGCCACCGCGTCCGTAATTCGCTCGAAACTATTCCGAAACGATCAATAATTGCTATTACTGTTCATTATGCCGCGGTAATAATGATATGCGCAAACAATTGTTTACGGCGGAGAATATTATAATATATATTTAAAAGCGTCATTCCACACACACACTCGACAGTATTATTGCGCGCTCTCGTTATACAGTACGGTCGCATAAATTACTGTCGTCGAACCGCAAATTATTAAATCGAACGCGAGTGCAGGTACAAAAACAAATTCGTCTCGAACCGTCGTACTGGGTAAACTCGACGCACAAAAATGTTACCGATTTTCGAAATTTCAACCGATTTTGAAAGTACAGCGACGTGGCGTACGGTTTTTATAAAACGCGTACTGGGATTTTCTCCGTCGCCATGTTCAAAATCTCGTATAATATCTCGCCGGCCGTCAAAGTCACGTATGATATTACGATTCGTTCGATGAATTCGATCGACGCGATTTTCGAGACAAAACACCCGTGTGATACGCGAAAATATAGGCACAGAAGATCAGTGCGGAATTCAAAAATGTAAATTACTCTGGAATCGGAAGGAATACGTAGAACATCTCGTGTTTTCTAAAGTCGATACGATGTTGTGAAAAGTACTAAGTCGACGTATCGTAAAATCTAATGCCTCGTCGAAATCAAAAATAAATTCGTTTATTAAAAAATGTTTTTCTCGGAACACGTCGAATTCTTATCCGATTCTCGCGCGAGACGCGTTCGCGATTTTCGAAAAATGTGAAATTTGCTCGTTTTATCGTTGAAAAATGTTTAAAAAAAAAAAAAAACGCCGCCGAAACGGTAATGAAATTACGACTGTACGTCGTTTTAAACGCACGCAGCCGAACGTCCTCTTTCTCGCGAAAAATAACGTATTAATTACACGGTGCGCTCGGACGAAACACGATTACCGGATTACAAGGATGATTTGATTTGCTTCGTTACAACACACGTTCCTCGGCCGCGACGCATTACGAAATTGGTGTTTCGTAATGCGAATAATAATAGGTCGTTTTGTGTAGGTACACGTCACAAACGATGATGATGTTATACTAGAACTGCAGCAAACAGACAGCAAATATACGTCTCTTTACTTCTAGTTTTTAGCCTCTTTTGACTTGAAAACTTATAAGTATATATTATTAAAAAGGATTAACGAGCTTACTGTTGAAATTTCAATCGATTTTTATCATTTGTAAGAGAGCTACGGAACTTTTTTGAATTTTACGCAATCATTATTCCGTAAAACGTCTAGTTTTCGTGTGTAAGTCTCGAAACTCTGGTACAATCTAAACAAGATTGTTTTACTTATCGTGAAAAATTTAGAAAATTGGATGACACGACTTTGGTTTATAGCCGATTTCACGTAGTCGTTTTGTCGCGTCATCCCGGGCGGCCGTGTAATTAATTCTTATGGGGGAAACAAATAATCGTCGTTTTTGCACATCGATTCTTTTGATCGTAACATCCAAAATAAAGATCGGACCGAGCTGAAACCATCAAAAAATACTAAATTAGAAAAGACACAGGTCTGATACGAGTTTTTATTGTTAAATTTGTTTTTACGTAAACACTATAGACAACGGAGCTCGAATCGTATTTTCGAAGGCGATCGTTGCTTTCATAATGCGTTTAAACCACAACTCCTAAACTAGTGAGCCGCCCAAAGCGTAGTCGCTACCTAGAGTAGTGATCCCGGCTTTTTTTTAGTTATGTATTCGAGAAATTCAACTAATTTTTTTTTTTCTATTTAAAAAACGTTTCTCTCGTGTTATACTCGTGTATATTAAATATAACGACCGTAATAATAATGATTCCCGTCTGTCCCTCTAAATCCGACCGCTGCAAGATCACGCCACCCTCCTCGAGGTGGTACGCGTTTCAATAGACGCGATCAGACGAAGGGCGTACACTTGCGTGCTCTCTGATTATTAATAATACGTATAGTATTATATCCGTTGATTGCCACTATCGCTGATTAGAAGTACTAGAGGCGTGTTATCAAAACCGCGTTGTGTCTGCCACCCAATAATTATCATTGTCATCCGAATAATAATTATTATTATTCTCGTTAGCGGGGTTGTTCTTAACGGGATGGGGGTGCATTTCGGTCTGTCCGGGAGGGCGGGATAGTTTTGAAGGGGGTGGTGAGCTTTTTTTAAATTCAGAGATTGATAAAAAAACAGGTGCCGCGTATGTATAGAAATCGGTACACTTCTTTCGGGTAGAAAATTTGTTTGGCTATTTACAGGCCTTTTAGGCCCGCGTTGCCGCGACACAACTTGCCTTCTCTGTCTTGCGCGCCGCTTCTTCCGCACATCTTACTACCAACGTGTTCAAGTCCTCTTTTATTATTCTATCTTTGTCCCAACATTTCGGGACTAAGCCCGGTTAGCTGATTAAATATTACCGTTCTCGACGTTCTTTTGGACAGGCGTTTACCTGGCGGCCGGGGCGAACGCCAGCTGCGGCGGCCCCATGCCGTCACCGCTCGCCGGCCGCGGCCATCCGCTGCGCAGCGAGAGCCGGTCGTACGCCTCGTGCGACCTGGACCCCGTCATGGAAGAGCGCAGCGACCTGGAGAGCAGCAGCTGCGCGGCCGTCGCGGCCTGCGGCGGAACCGGCGGCGGCGGCGGCGGAGGAACTGCCGCGGCCGCCGCTGCCGAGGCCGGCGGCGGCGCGGTCGAGGCGCTCGTCTGTCCGGACAGCTAGCAACACGTGTTGGCCATCGCCCGGATATCGGTGGCCGTGCAGACGGACAGGCCGCCCCCGAGGCCGGCCCGTTCGCCGCTGTGGAACGCGCTCACCAACAACCCGCCGGACGAGCCGACGGCGGTGGCGGCCAGCTGACGCGGGGCCGGGCTCGAACAGCCCAAGGCCGTCGCCATAATCGAGCCCTAGAAGATCAGCGCCTCTCTCCGACCGACCGACGACGGCGTTTCTTCGAACACATATTGCGTATTTATTTTGTTCCGCTTGCCGTGTGGTTTTATTACTTTTTTTTTTTTTTTCGCGAAAACATAGAACCTCGAAGATCGATTTTCGGCGAAAACGAAAAAACTATAACGTAACTCTTCTTATAAATCGAAGCGTCCGTCGACGGATCCCCCCCGGGTGAAACCGTGCGCTCGAAAAAGTCGTAAGCAGTGTACGGAGCGTATAAATTTAAACAAAAAAAAAAGATCGTTTTGTACAGGTGTTGAAAAAACATAAAAATAATAACTAACTGACGGGGGAGGCGGAGCGCGTGTGGGAACGTTTTTTCAGGGGATTTTGTCTGACCGACTCGGTAAGAATTTTCCGAAAATTTCACCAAAAATACACACTATAACGTGTTCAAAATCGCGGATCACTCGAACAGTACTGTTTAGTATATTCGTCGAAAGTCTACTTGATTATTTCGTTTTGCGCTATCGGTGTAGGCACGTTACGGACCTAAACCGAAAAGCAAACACGACTGTTATAAATTCAACCCTTCGGTTCTTTCAAATCATAATATTGCGCACCCCTATGTGTTGTGTGGTGAAAATTTTGAGATGCTCTATCGCGAGAAGATCCAATCATAACGAGACGCTTTTATTTTTTGTCCCTCTCTGTCGCGGAAACCACCCCGCCGAACTTTCACCGATAAACTTTCTCGACGAGTTCTGCACCTCGTCGGGCCGACACTGCGTACACGTCGTATATTGTGCGCCGGATCATGTTTTTTTCCCCGAGAGTTTCGGACGGATCCTGTACGATTTTTATCGCAAAACCGTAAAATTAAGATACTTTGCCGCGCCAGGGGGTTTGTTTTCGTTTTTTTTTTACTTAGGTACCTGTCCGATGTACGCCTTGTAAACGAAAAAACGCGCTAAAAACGAATTCGGTAAATTTTTTTTATACATTGCACAGTTCTCTTTGTTGGATTTTTTTGTCAGTATAAGTAACCCGACGTCACTTACTGCAACGTCGCACCGACACCACTGTTTGACAAAAAAAAAAAACAATTGGAAAACTTGAAAAATCACGTTACTTATACCCGTATAGTGTTATCGAATCGTACTTGTATCGCGTTTGTTATCGTAGTCACAGCGTTTTGTCGAAAAAATACGAAAACCGGTGCAAAGTATCCTCGCGTTTTACGGTGGGTACCTAAAACCGTATAATGATGTTTTATCGCTACGAAAACGATCTTGACGAGCTTTTTGCAAATCCGTTTGATTTTAAGCCGTTTCGCGTGAAATGAAAAATGTTAAAAAAACTACTGATTTCCACGTCTCGAGTCTTATTCTACATTGTACGTATTTCAATCTCGTGCGTCGAGTTCCGTCTAAAACACAAATCGTATTAAATAAATTTCGTTTGGCGTTCTCCCGTATTTCGGAAGTGTATAACGATGGTGTTTATTTTAAAGACTAGATTTAAAAAATATACTCGTATGTATTGTATACTTTCCGCCGTGTGCATTGTAAAAAGTTGATATTTGTATATCGTGTTTATTGTAACGACGACGTGAATCGTGTGTAAAATATAATAATAATAATAATATTGTGGTTTTATGTACTTACAAGAATATAAAATATACAAACAGTTTTATACGTCGTCCCATTCTTCCTCCGCATTAACCCTCGTATCTTTTTGTGTTTCCATCTCTTCTATTATTAGGTCTTCCTCGACGTCCAGTATACGCTTTCTATAAAATAGAACAAAAAAAAAAAAATCCGTACATGATAACTGTTCAATTAAATATTCCTACATAATTACGAGTCCAAACGTTTTTCGTTGTGCGCGTTGGTTTTTGATACTAAATTTTTGCGGATTAAAAAAACTATCGATGCGACGACCTCTCTTTAGAGCAATAGAAAATCTAAAAAACCGCTGGACAAAAGTCAATAAAACTATTAAAACGTATGGTCGGACGACGCGCGCGGGTCTCCGTCAAAATAAGTGCAACTTATCGGCACGGGATAAATGGATATAGGCTGGCAATTCTGAATTCGAGTTTTCTAACCCAGATTTTTTATTTTTTTCAATTCTTATCAACGGTTGGGGAGGTAACTGCTCCCGAATTTAACGTCGTAAATTTTTTTATCCGAATTATAACCAACACTGTAGTATCGCAGATCACAAATCGATTTATTTTGCGCTTTACAATAACGATTAGATTCAGCGAGTTTCGAAAAAAACAAATTCGTGCAGAAATGTTTCTAGCCTTTTAGAGAGTATTCAGTCTATTAAACGCGGAAGGGAGTTGTGAGACCTACCTGACCTTCTACGCATCCCTGCGAATCATCATGCCAGCCGATATTGTTCACATTGGGTGGCGATACACACAAGTCGACGACGTTTTCAAACGTATCTCGGTTGTTGTCGACTTCTCGTGAAAAGTTATTCGTTTGCGCGCCAAGACGATTTCTATTGAAATACGTTCAGTTAAAACGCGCCCCCAAGACATACATATACATTGCTGTAGAACAGGGATGCACAACCTATGGCCCGCGGGCCAATTTCGGCCCGCGTAGCCTTTAAAGTTGGCCCGCGAAAAAAATTAGTGTCTTTATGTTTATGCCATATTTTGATATTCACGCGCTGCTTTGGCCCTCGACATGATCCTTTTTCCTATTTTTGGCCCTTCGACTTGAAAAGGTTGTGCATCCCTGCTGTAGAAGATTCGCCACGACGAAAACGCTTCCACAAAGTTTCCCGGTCGCGCAGTGTCGCGTCGGGAAATCACTGAGCGCGGTGATCGTTTCAAAAATCGGTTTTCAAATGTCGAGAAGTAAACGAACGCGAACACTGACCGCGGACAACGGGTCGTCCGCGCGGCCCCGGTACCAGGGACCCAGCCGAAAGAAGCGTGCCACCGTGGCCATTTTTTGTCAACAAGACGACGGCCGAACGGATATTTTTCCCAAAAACGACGTCAGCGATGGGGCTACGCGGTCGTTATTATTTTTTTTGGAAATCGGGCGCGCAGGTACACGGGGAAAAAGCCGACGATAAACGCGAGAACCACCACGTCGTCGGGCAGGTAAAACCGATAACGGTTTATACGTCGGTCGCGACAGGAGTCGATTTCGAAAAAAGAGTCAAAACACCAACACGGTATATCGTTGTGAACGGATCGAGTTGGCGAAATCAAAAGCGTAAAAAAATAGAAAACACTGCGCAAAAAAAAACAAACCGCTTGAGGTCCGTTGACAGTAGTATCCCTTTGATTGGTTGCGTCCGATTAAAAACATTGTGGATTAACCGAGGGAATAATTTGTAACGATAACCGTGAACTGCCCCGTCCGAAATGAAAAAAATCGACTTTCAATCGACGAGCTAAAAACAAAAAACCCGCTTGACGTCGCGCGCGTGTCGGGTAGGTGTGCATTTTGAAAAACTGCGCCAAAAGATTTTCTTGCACGCGTTATTGAAGAACGCCGTACATTTTGTTTCGTTCTGTGAAAAAACACCTCAGACCTTCCTGATCTGTGCAGCTGTCTCTCAATGGTCAACACGACACGGGTAAAAATGTGTTGGTTTTTATTCGGTTATGCTCGTTCGACTGTTGCAAAGTTACGTTTTTTCGTTACCCATCAAGCGGCGAAACGAAATTGACTTTTCTCGAACACGTCAATTACACTTTCCCGACTGTGCACGAAAAAACACGGTCGTCTTGTGCAAAACGAAAATGAACTTTTTTTCTTCGACCTAGTTAAAAAATCAAAAAATCAACTCACGATCCAGTCGTTTTGTTGTTAACTTTATGAAATTTCAACCGAACGTACAATTTAAACGAGTCGACTCGACTGATTGCAGTTTATTTTTTTTGACAAACTTGCGACCCAACGTCGTAAATTAAATTTCGGTGGTGCCTGTAACACGTTTTTTATTGCCGTCGGGACATTATACACCGTAAGAAAAATTTGTTTCCAAACGCTTTTTCTATACGTCTCTGCGGCGGTCTTCATCATCCGCGATGTATCTACGATACACAAAACTGCCCACGAAATTTAAAAACGATTCAAAACCTTGTTTTCAAAGAGATATTATTATGCAGTAACGTTTGCGTAATATTTTTGTTAATCGTCGGAATAACATAATACAACAATCGAGTATAACAAAAATTTATATATTATAATGTTCATTGCACACAAATCATAAATTTTATTCAAATAGTTTTATATATATATATTAACATTATGATTCTTTCCCCCCTTAAATTTATACACAACATAACAACAAATTATTATCCGTAATAATAGTGATTAACGTAAAAATGATATTATGCCGACAAGAATCTACGCGCAAACGGATTTTGTTTTCTCGTTTACATAATAATAACAATGATAACTAATAATAATACGATTATGACTATAATCGAATGTTACAATTAACACACGTCATCGTAAATTGTACTTTTTTTTTTTTTTAGTCCGATTACAATAATATGTCCTACATAGTGTTGCCACTCGAGATTTACACGATTTGTTTAGACACAAATCGTGGTACAGAGCGTTTGATTTTACCTTCAAAAATATATATATGTATTATGTATAAAGGAAGTCTCGTGACATCCGCGGTTTGTCTCGGCAGTCGTTTTATGAAAAATAAAAATTAAAAAAATATCACATATTCTTCAGTTTTACACAACAGTGTGTTTTCAAAATATATATAAATATCGTTTGTCACCGAATAAAACGATCAAACGCACAATTTTGCTAGAAAATAAAGAGAGAAAAAATGTTTGTTTGATCAACGCATTGACTAGAAAATAACACACGATGACTCCGGATGATTAGGGTGCGCGGTATAAAAATGATTGATTTGTTTACGAAACTATTTTTTTTTTTGGGTTAAATATTTCACTAGGTGACAAAAAAAAAAAAAATGATACAAATCACACGCACGCGTAAATACTTACATATTACAAATTAAGTCAGTAACGATACAAATTTATACACATTATGTCGCACAGATTTTGTACTGAACATAGTCTCAATATGCCCGGCACAGCCTTTTTGATGATTGGTAAGATGCTGCAACATCTTGACGCGTTAAACAACAAAATTAAACCTGTACAATTAATTAACGACAAAAAATCAAAATAACAAACATTTATAGAAAACACCGTGGGGGGTTTAGAAAATTAAAATAACTCAAAATAAATAAATCACCCAAAAAATTGGAATGTGCAAATTTGTGGTAACAAAATACGGTAGAATAAAATCAAATAAATAACGATCATACATACATACATAATACAGAAAGTCTATAACAAAATTACTATTAATTTATATTTAACATAATTATCGTTTTAAGAACAACAACAATGACGATGACGACGACACAAAAAGAACAACGATTACGTATTACGACGTAGTAACAAGTTTTCTGGTACACAGACGTCATCCGCGCCACTGTCATCAGGAACCGTCCGAGGAATGGCGTTGGAAACACGACCAAGAACAACATCAAAGATTATCGTACCTGTTGCGGCTAGAGGACCGGGTCAGCGAACAAATCGGAAACGAAGTCGTCCTCTTTGCAGACCTGTTGGAAAACACAAACCGAATGTTACACACAACACGTTTTGAAGTACCAATTTGAACGATTGTTTTAACGCGGGTATGGTATACACAAACAACAAACATATGATACGACAATGTAATAAATCTTTGTGTTTCAATCAGTGATTCCATAAAAAAAAAAAAATAAATATTATTTTTGAGCTCCCAAATAAATGTTAGTACACAAAAGTGTGTATATAAAGGTACTTCTTATTTGGCCACCCGGCAAATATTTTTTTTTACGCCCTTAAACTGACTTCAAAACATTTTAATAACTACATTAATCCACGTACGAGTTTTCTTTTTTATATAGCAGTTATTACCGAGTGGATCAAAATTCTCTATGGAAATACAAATCTCACCAATTAATTTGCAAAGGAAATATCTGAAACATTGTTAGATTTACCGTTTACGAGCATATTAACTATCACCTAGGAAATGTATACGAATTATAATTAATAATTATGTACTACACAAAAAAAAAAAAAAAAAGTGATTTTCTTTGTGGGTTTATGATTTTGTAGTCTGTTTATAGTTATAATGAAAATTTACAAATAGGCCAAATAAAAAGTACCCTGCTACATACATAGAATAGATGGTAATTACTGTGTTGTTAATGTTGGATACAGAAGAATTGCAGGGATAATCAAGCACGAAATACTAAAAGGTCCATTCAAAAGAGAAACAAGATAGGTAAAATAAAAGTTATATTGTATTTGTTCCTGAGGTAATGTTCTGCATTCATTTCGGGTGGAACAAAAGCATAGGTAGAAGGAAAACAAAATTGGTGCACTAGTAGATTGTGCGTGATTTTTTTTTTAGACAGTCCATTAAGTACAAAAAAAAAAAAAGAAAAAAAGGGTTTTTGTTTTTGATCCACACAAAGCAGCACATATTCATTAGTTTTTACCTGGCATCTACTTGCACCATAATAAGCGGTCAAGTATGGATCAATTATTGGAACCATGTGTATCACCGTATCTCTTCTCGGGACACCTGGTCAAGACAAGTTTAGGTGACGAAAAGTTTGAAAACAGCCTCTGATTAATACTTTTTTTTAAATTAATTATTGTCTTGAAAAAAATTAAATAAATTTTTTTAGCATAAGAAAAACAGTTTTCATTTTGTACGCACGGATTTTAAGTTTAACTTAATTTCATGGAAAACAAAAAGGTTGAAAACCAATTGTCCACTTATCATTATCATACTAAATACAGATGAAGTTTTAAAACAAACGTGATAAAAACATTTTTTTAAATTCTAATTTCCGTCATTTTATTATAAGCAATGCTAAGTCATTTTTAACATAACTATTGATATGATGAAGTAGTACCCAAGTTCAATAAAACAAATCACGTACCGTCTACGTCTCATGGAAGTATTGTGTCCAAATCGTCCTCGAGAAGCTAAAAGCATACGAGCGTTTCCTTGAGCCGGTCTAGACCCTCCGTGACACTGAAGAGCAGATAAATGAGCAGCGTAACCGTCACTCAGTACAGTTGCCATAGCGTGATATTTACGACCGACTTTTCCAATAATAAAGATCTGTTTCGGTTTTAAATCCAAAGCACTGTAGACAGAAATGTCTTTGCTGCTACCATAGGCCGCATGTATTATCATTTTATGATCCTGAAAGATGATAATTTATAACTAAGTACATACTATTGATAATTAAGTTTAGGTGACACAAGTTCAATAATTTACCTGCACAAGGCTCTTGAGATATGTTATTTTGTGGGCGAGAAAGTCTGTAGAAAGACCATCAGCAAACGAAACAAGTCCATGTGGAAAGTTATGCTGACTCAGCCATGACAATACTCGTTGCTGTTGCATATCAGGTCTTCCAGTAATATAAACTATCAAATATCCTAAGTCCTGCCAGTGCCTATGACATTGAAGATTAACAAAATGTTAATTATTACACATGATACAGAGATCAATCACATTGTGTACCTATTAGATAATACTTCAAAAAATTATTCTTTTTCCTTGTACAAGCCTATTACGTTGTAAAATTACTAATTAGTAGTTTCGTTAACACAAAATTAATAACACCATGATGATCACACTGTATAAATCATATTTAGACAATTGAATATGCAATACTGGTGACCAAGATGAGCCTATTACATATCGTTTTATAAAATGTGTGTCAACTATTGACACCTAGGTATTTCTACGTACAGTGCACACATATTTATTACAATATATTTATACAATCCTACCTCACTATGTCAACAGCGCCTGGTCGAACTTTTGGGTCTCGACCGGTAACAGAAACACTAGCAGAAAATGATCCGTCTATACTAAATACAACTATTTCAGTTTGAGGTGGAACAATGGCTAACAAAAAATCAACACTTGTGTGGTCTCCTCTGGAAAACAAAAATTATAAAATTCAATAATACAGTTTTCATTACTAATGTTAATGATGTTTGCATTATACCTAACGACCATTTTAATGGGATATATTCCAAAACCAAGTGATTTATTTTCAGGTATTGTGTATGTAACTCGTCCATTCTTGTCGGAATCCTCAGTAGCCTCGTGCGTCCATTCACCATTACCAGATTCTCTAATGATATGGACGTCAACTTTTTCTCCTTTTAAGATTTAAATATTATACGTTATTTTTCTATTAACTATCAAAACGAATTAATGAAATTAAAATAGTTAGAAAAATATACATACCAGCCAATGAAAACATATCAAATGGTCCATAGATAAAACGAGCACTAACTGTTTGAGGTAAACCTTCACGAATGATCACATCGTTAGCTCGATGACTGGCAGTAGAATTCTATAAGCAATTAAAATTAAATCGTTATCACTTTAATAATACACCTATAATGATGTAAAATATTGGTCGTTTACTTTAATTTTAATAAAGGTAGTTTTGCGCTGCCACTTTTCGCGAGGTTGACTTGGACTAAAGCTAGCTAATTCTTTTTCATCATTTCCAGTTGAACTATTGTAATCAAACGCAGCAAACTGGAATACAATTTATAATTTACATTTATATTCAAAATTCATTTTATAATAAGTACACTACAACAATAATGTTATAAAAAAATACGTTTCAAGTATACCTGTCTTAAAATAAATGCAATAACATCAGACGATTCCCAATAACTAGCATGGAATATATGAGGTAAAGCGTTTGTAGGGAAATTCGATAATCCATCTGGGCAGTACAGAGCGTAATCTAATCTCTTATGACCCCACCACTTTTTTGTTACTAAAACAAAAATATTATTGGGTGTAGTGTGTACTTTTTCAGATAAAAAACATTTCAAAAAAACAACTTACGCTTATTTATAGCTTGAACTGGGAGAGTATCAGCTATTCCAGAAACTGTACTCAAAATACTTACTTCAGATGGGCGCCTGGCATGACTGTGTTCAGTGAACAATTGAGGGTTAGTTTGCACTGCTTCTACTGCGTATGAAGAAACACAAAAACATAAACGTACATAAAATTATTGAAAGATAAGTTAGCGACTTACACAAATAGTACGGTTGTCCAGTTCCAAGAGGATATTTTTGATATCGTGGAATGTTAACAGGCGGTAAAATTGAAAATTTCGCAGAAATCAATGGTTCTAGTCG